>CM046035.1:70607581-70790691 GCA_025215565.1 Flaveria ramosissima
TTTAGGTGAATAGGAACACACATTTAACATCTTATTTGATTGGTACTTCGACATCGATCAATAATATAATATAATATAATATAATATAATATAATATAATATAATATAATATAATACAATACAATACAATACAATACAATACAATACAATACAATACAATACAATACAATACAATACAATACAATACAATACAATACAATACAATACAATACAATACAATACAATACAATACAATACAATACAATACAATACAATACAATACAATACAATACAATACAATACAATACAATACAATACAATACATACAATACAATACAATACAATACAATACAATACAATACAATACATACAATACAATACATACAATACAATACAATACAATACAATAATACATACAATACAATACAATACAATACAATACAATACAATACAATACAATACAATACAATACAATACAATACATACAATACAAGACAATACAATACAATACAATACAATACAATACAATACAATACAATACAATACAATACAATACAAAAAACAATACAATACAATACAATACAATACAATACAATACAATACAATACAATACAATACAATACAATACAATACAATACAATACAATACAATACAATACAATACAATACAATACAATACAATACAATACAATACAATACATACAATACAAGACAATACAATACATACAATACAATACATACAATACAATACAATACAATACAATACAATACAATACAATACAATACAATACAATACAATACAATACAATACAATACAATACATACAATACAATACAATACAATACAATACATACAATACAATACAATACAATACAATACAATACAATACAATACAATACAATACAATACAATACAATACAATACAATACAATACAATACAATACAATACAATACAATACAATACAATACAATATAATATAATATAATATAATATAGTATAATACAATATAATACAATAAAATACGATACGATACGATACCATACGATACATAATAATAATAATAATAATAATGATAATAATAATAATAATAACAATATAATAATAATAATAATAATAATAATTATTATTATTATTATTATTATTATTATTATAATAATTATAATAATAATAATAATAATAATATTATTATTATTAATATTAATTGTAATAATAATAAGAGTAATAATATTAATTATAATAATAATAATAATAATAATAATAATAATAATAATAATAATAATAATAATAATAATAATAATAATAATAATAATAATAATAATAATAATAATAATAATAATAATAATAATAATAATAATAATGACGATGTTCGGTTTTTAAACTGCTCATTTTCTAAACGTCATTTTTAAAACCATTTGGGTCTTTAAACGTATATCTAACTAGTTGGTTTTTTAAAGTTCTTTTTTTAAAATAATCAATTTCTAAAAAGCATGTTTTTTAAAATTATCAAAATTGTAACACTAAACCAATTCAATTTTAAACATCTAATTTAATATTTTTAAAAACTTTCAATAAACAAACCTTTTTAAAAATAATATCAAGAAACTAAATAATTTCAAAAATTACAATTAACATAAACCTAATGATTTTAAGAAAGACAATGTTATTAAAAATACCTATAAAAATAGAAAAGGTCTAAGAAAGGCGTTTAAAAATCAAAAGGTTTAAAAATCATTTATAAACCAAACATTAAAAAAGAATACTTTTTTAAAAGCATCTCTTATTTGTGTATATAATGAAAAAATTCAAAATAAAATATAATACATTGATGATCTCTACAAGTTAAATAGTCATTTAGAAAAAAATATTTAACATCACTAACTAAATTAACAAAATAGGGATCATTAATGAATGATAAATATAACATTAGTGACTATATTCATAATTTTAAAAAAAATTAAGAACTAAATTTAAAATTTTAATCAAATCACAGGACCATCTATGTAATTTACTCTTTTAGTCATTTGTATATAAGAAAACAATAGCCGAAGTACTAGTTTATTAATCATTTCAATTTTCTAATAATTATTATTTTAACTTTTCAATTTATAGCTAGCAAAAATCAACTAGAATAGTTTTTGGTTCTTTTAGCGAATAGCGCCGATTATGTATACATCCAAGTGGAGAGGGTTATGGTCAATGTTTACTAAACAACAAAAAATTCACGGGCAATAATTGTGAAAGGGGCCTAGTGGGTCACCCTAATAATGCAATTTTATTGTTTTTCTAATAGATATTTGGTATTAGATTTTTTTTTTTGTTATTATCGGTGGACGTATAAAGATTATCAGATAGAATTCTTGTAGATAGGTAATTATCAATAAAATACAATTGAAAAGAACAACAAATGAAATACAAACGAACATAACTATACAAGTTACAATTAGAGTAAAAATTGTAGTAGTAGAGGTAGATATAGTGTTACTGAGTCCACATGTTTGACGTGCTTTTATGAAACAAACTTTGGATGCGCTTTGACAACAAGTCTATCTCATAGGGTAAAAACGTAATAGCTGTTTGTTGTACTGCTGAAGATGCTTAAATATATAACCTAAAGTTACACCAAAATAAAGTATTTCGAATCCGCTAGAAATTTTGGTGTGTTTATCTCAATAAAAATGGTTTATGGTGGGCATTCTCTTGTGTAGAAGTAAGGTCTTTTTCTTAATTTTATAGTGATACGTTCCAATCATTTAATCATTTTATTGTGTATATTAAATTTTATTAAATGTCCTTAATAACAATATTATAAACGATTTCACTAATGAAAAACTTGTAGTAATTAAGTCAACCGACCACGGTTCAGAGCTTCTTCTAACACTTGTGAGTGATAACTTTTACTTCAGCTCAGAGATGAGATATTTTTTAGCTATATTTTTTTTTTCATTGTAATAACAACATTTTGGGCGTCAACATTTTATTATTTTATGTTTATACGTTTTAGACAAATTTGATCTCACGAAACAGATCACTAACCTATCAAATATTACTCTTCTTGGCGGTAATTAGATATAGCTATTTGTAAAAAAAAAGTTAGTGAAAAGTATACATTTAACCCCTTAAAATATAATAAAAAGCTTAAATCTCATATATTTAATAATAAAAAGTTGACTAGCAGAGAGTTAAAAATTAGAAAAAGAAAAGGCTGAGTGTCTTTATAATTCATTGTGAAAGAACCTCGAAACACATTCATTATCTTCATCCAAATATAAAAACCATTTACAATTTCTTCATAAGCATCAACAACTCAAAACAATTTCTTTTCAAAATGGCAACTCATGGATCAAGAAACACCATCTTCAATTTCTTCACTTGTGTCATGATCTTACTACTATCATTCACCCTCATGATGATCAATCACTGTGAAGGATCTTTATCGTCATCAAAGAAGTATGCAAATGAGTGCAATGGCACTATGGCCGAGTGCTCGACACTAGTGGAAGAAGATGACGAGTTTCTTATGGACACCGAAGAACATCGACGGATTCTTGCCCAAACAAGAACTATTTCTTATGATAGTCTCAAGACTAGTCCGGCTTGTGGCGGAAACTGTGAAGGACTTTATAACGTGAAGCATAGGCAGTGCCTTAAGATCTATAACTGCCGTGATTAGCTTTGCTTGAATGGATATATGCAATCATGGTTTTCAAGTGATTCTTGTGTTTGTTTCCTGTTATGAAAAGTGTTGTAAGTTGTTGCTCAAGATAGTTGTTCTTGTTGGGCATGTAGATGTTATCTCTGAAAGCTTATAGTTGTCCAAATGAATAAAAGTTATGGCACATTATATTATATTATATAATGTTAATTTTGCAAAGCAAATGAACACTGTCATTTACTACGGGTGATGCTTGATGTACTGTTGAGTAATGCGTGTACAACGTATGTAACATCACGTACAACTTAGATTGCTTTAATATTTCTTTTGAAATTTGATGTTCATCACCACTCTTTCTCTCACATGTAGATCCCTTTCTCTCACCTGCCTTCATGTTTGAACGCAGACAAAGAGGTTTTGCCATAGCAGTCGGGTTAC
The DNA here is from genome assembly GCA_025215565.1 of Flaveria ramosissima. Lineage (NCBI taxonomy): Eukaryota > Viridiplantae > Streptophyta > Magnoliopsida > Asterales > Asteraceae > Flaveria > Flaveria ramosissima. The sequence continues at coordinate 70,611,651 of CM046035.1, forward strand.
CGACCTTTGTTTCACCAGTTTTTAGGTTGTTTGTTTCGGATGGTTCAGGGATGTGGTGGTCGTTGTGTTTCTCTAGCATTGCGAAACCTCAGCCACCACCAGTGTTGATCCTTGAAATAGTCATGGGAATTGTCTCCACACAATAGGGCCGTTATTCGTTCGTAGATTAATTGTTCACACTTCTTTATCTTGAGGTTTCCGTCGTTCGATAGTCAATTTGCAATTACCCTCACCGTTGCACGCGGTTGTACACCATTTCATCAACGCAGGTTTAATCTCCTTTTTACTTTTCTTTAATTGTTGTTTCCTTCCATTTGTTGTGAACTTGGTATGACATATAAGATCCACATTCTTAATTGATGTTTGGTATAAGAGATGAAATGCATGTAGTTTTGGTTTGTAGTTTCAAACAAGTGCAAAAGATTAGTTATCTGAAATTTTGAAAGGTTAAATAACAGGAGTCAACTGCTGAGTTGACTAGGCATAAGAAATATAGAGGCTTTTTAGTAGTTGAAGTAACTTCGGCAAGTGAACAACATTTGAATGTAAGTTAGCAACTACCTCAATCTTTCTTTGGATTTTTGAACGTTGAAGTAGAAACACTAAGGCCAGTGAGTATAACTTTTTGGACTAATTCCAAGCCTACATAGTAGGAGCATAAGATGTGATCAACAAGTATCTTTACATTTAAAAAAGTGTACATATCATGTAAATCTATAATTTGTTCAAGTTAGTAAATGTTTAATTTTTATATTTTATTTTTCATAATTTTTAGAATCATTCATCAAATTGCCCCCGACCACATCAACATGAGCATCACCTCCACCAACAGCATCAACGAAATTACCGAAGTGACTCCTATTTCAAGTCTTTGATCTCCTGTCTCAATTAACTGTCTCAATTAAGAGGGGTCATGGAAAGAACTGGTTCAAAATCACGATCAATTCCTTTTTCAAATCCTGCTGCAGCTGCACGAGCCCTTCCTGCGTGCCACAAATGCCCTACGAAGAAGAAGAATCCTAGAACAAAATGAGAGGTAGCTAACCAACTTCTAGGAGACACATAATTGACTGCATTGATCTCGGTAGCTACTCCACCCACGGAATTTAAAGAACCTAAAGGAGCATGAGTCATATATTCTGCGGAACGACGTTCTTGCCAAGGTTGTATGTCTTTTTTCAGCCGACTCAAGTCCAACCCATTTGGACCCCTTAGAGGTTCTAACCAAGGAGCACGCAAATCCCAAAAACGCATAGTTTCTCCTCCAAAAATGACTTCTCCGGTCGGGGAATGCATTAAATATTTACCTAAACCGGTAGGCCCTTGAGCGGATCCCACGTTAGCTCCAAGACGTTGGTCTCTAACTAGAAAAGTAAGCCTAAATGGTATAATTCTGTTTCTAGGAATTTTCCAAAAGACAGATTTTCGTTGAAATGCACTTTGGAGGAATTCAAACTTATCAAATTGGAGAAAGTGATTTTAGTTATGCCATTGTTGGTTTTACAAACGTAATTAACATAAGCTTGGTTATATATTTTTATCAACTCAAATTTGCATCTAATTGTTGGCTAATACTATATCAGGTTGTATTTTAGGTTCATTCAACACTATTTCGGTTTTCACGTTTGGTTTTACCTTTAAGGTAACTTGAAAGAGTATGAAACCGATAGGCTTTACGAGTCTTATATTTGACATTGCACAATGACAATTGTAACAAAAGAATCTATGACATTTAGGAAAACATATGTTGTTGATATTCATCTAACACTAACATGGGTGGTAACCCGGTGAATTTAACGTGATTTGCATCAGGGCCGGATGATTTCACGACATTGAAGGCCCAATTGAGATGGTACTTTCTCAATATACTCTTTGATTATTAGCTTTCGTTTCTTATGTTGTAAGCATATTAAGATTTGAATATTTGTCAAGTACTTTGACAGTATTGATACATACGATAACCTACGATAACCTATGTTCTTTTTTTGTTAGAGAAGTATTGTAAATTACACACAAACATTGTTGACTTCCACTTTCAAAAATTACAATATATGGTGGTCTTAGATATAAGATATTAACTTTAACCGGAAGAAGCCCCACTATTCTTGGCATAAGATCAAATGTATATTATTATATTTTCTTGATACATGGATGATCGATATTAACATGTTTTGTGACATCTCTAAAAAGCTACATTTATTAGGTTGCTATATTTTATAGCATCTCCGGTAATATGATATATTAATTCAGTCATTATCATATCCCATTGGTCGAATACGCAACGTGCCTACCGTTAATCTCCCTAGTTTCATGTTTATTATGCAACATGACAATACATACATCTATGTCCACTTGACCTAATAAAACCAAGACAAATGTTTACTTAATCATTATTTAAATCATAAAAAACTAAAGTTCGTTTACATGTGATAGCATTCTCACATTTGCTCTCACATGATATAAATATTGATTTTTATTATATAGAAAAATCATATTACATCTATCTCAAACACGAATCTATATGTGTTATCATATTTCTATTTTTAACAAAATTCTATTACATTTAAAAAGAATTTACAAAAATCCTATAAATAGATCTTCATTCATTTTGTTATATATTCTTATTTGTCTTTAAAAACACAAAAAATAATGGATTATCACATATATTTTTAGATTATAATATAAATAAAACTAGAATTTTGTATTTACATTTTACAGGTCCCAAAAATTTAAGGGCTCAAAACGATTACTTTAGTTGTTTTACTGTAAGGACGCCCGAGAAATTCGTTAAAAATATTAATGTTACTATTTAATTAATAAAATGTTTAATTTGTTTTTATTTTTATTTTTCATATTTGCTTATATTTGTTGTTTCTTCTTGTTTATTTGGTGCACTGGTTACTTCCGGGTATTTTTTTTAATTAAATTTTTGGTTGGGTTTTATTTATTAGAAAGTTTGACCAAGTGGGTCAATATGCTTACCATTTTAAAAGGCAACCACATTTTTTTCGAGTTCACCAGTTAAAAAATGGATTGTTAAATTTGGATGCACCATTTAGATAAAGTGAATTAGAGAATGCTTACCATTTTACTGTTTTCACATCTACAGGTAGGAATTTTTAACAGTTTAATGTAAGAATGGACTATTGATGGTATTGCATTTACTTCTTTAAAATGGGGCATGCCCATGTTATTTTTAAATATATTGCATCCACATTGGATGATAACTTGATTTTCAATCAAATACTTGTAAATATTTTTATAATTATTTTATTTTACATGATCTTTTACAATACATTTTTTTTGTATTGGGAGATAAATTCAAACAAAGGCAATGGTTGAACCCGATGGTGAGATAAGAGCTGAAAATGTTATGAATTAGTTTTGATTTAAAATACTTATATATGTCAAGAATTGCATTAATTATGTTGTCTTTGATTTTATGTTTCAACCTACATAGATTTTCACAAAAAATGTTTCATCTAAGGCCACAAAAGACTTTCTATATATGTAGACGTGAAAGTCTGTTTATTCTCATCCTGCATGTGCCAACATTCCAACAATGGGTAGTGAGGCCCAATTGAGTAAAAGAGCAAAAACAAAAGAACCCGGGCACTATACCACATCTTTGGAAGCTCAATTTTCGAACACCGACGTAAACGTATTGAGCATGTAGAACCGGAGAGGCGGCCGAGGAAAGGCAAAAATGGCCACAACGTCGACGTCGTAGGAAGAACTTATGTCGAAAATCAAAAGCTTTAACAACATAACCAAAACTGAAGCCGAGCATAGAGCTCAATCTTCGAGAAAAAAGTTCAACTTATGCAAGAAACACAACTTTATGTTGAATTGATGCGACAATAACAAAAAACGTTGGAAGAACAACAACAAGGGATTTGGAATTCATTTGAAAAGACCATTCAACGTATACCGAACCGATGTTGGAAGTTGTTATTAAAAAAATGGGAGAAGACACAATATTGGGGATGAGAGTTCTTGTACAAAGATGTTATGTTTAGTTATGTATTTTTTGGATGATACTTTATTTTTCAGTGGAGTTTGTTTTATTTTTATAATTAATGAAGGTTTTCTAATTAATTTTTTTCTTGCACATTGAGCTTTTTATCTCTACACATGAAATTTTGCAATTGAAGCTCCCGGGCCTACTGTACCAAAGGCACATGATAGTTTGACTCGCTTTGAGCTTCATTTTTACGGTCAATACCTTTAGATCAGAGTACAATCATAAATTAAGTTTTGATTTGAGGTATTAATTAGCCAAAGCTTACACATGATATCAAATTGTATTTCCATTCTCAACATTTTATGTTCAATCATTTATTCTTGTTGTGTAAAAGATAAATTATCTAAATTATTCTTGTTGTTTGGTTCGGTTAACCAAAGGTATGAAACCGAAACCATAAGCGATTAGCGGTAAATTTGATTTTTAGTTTGGGTTTGGTTCGATTTCATCAGTTAACGGTTCAGAAACTAATTGTCATGGAAAGAGCATAAAAAAGTAACAAAATCCCCCCAATTTACCCACATTCCTGCAAGTGCACTCAACTGCTTAGTTTTTGTCAGAACTTCACAATTGAAGCCGCATGCCACTATTCGACCATTTGTCCACGGTTACAACATCATCTCAAACTCGATTCTAAAACAATCAGAAATCCTCAATATAGCTATTTTTTTAAATGCTCGAAGAATTTATATATATTATTGTTTAAACTTTAATTTGGTTTTATCATTTTTACTATATGACCCGATCCAAACCGAACCGAACCTAACCAAGCCTGAAAAACTAATATTTAACAATAAACAACTGTATCCACAAAATATCCGACCCCCATTAACTAAATTTCTAGGTACACCATTACGAGAAACTGTTCTGGAAAATTGATCATAGTTGGTGGACTGATGAAATGTAGATGCACCATTAAGAGAGATGGAAGTGAGCCGCATTGCATACAAAAGGGTTTCATCTGTTCGGTTATAACCCCATTAAAGTTGTTTCAAATCAATTTTTTCAAGAATAACATTTGAAGATTTTAAGTAACTTTTTTCTATAAAATATTTTCATAAATCTTAAACTGAAATCGACTAGAATATTCCAATCTGGATTCAATCAATTAATATTATTAGACCAACTAAAAAGTTAAAAGTTAAAGATTTATATCAAATCACTTTCACAGAGTACAATCACAGGTTGAGTTTTGATTTGAGGTATTAATTAGCCATATATAGCATGTACTTGATCTCAATTTTATTTCCATTATCAACATTTTCAGTTCAATCATTTATTCTTGTTGTGTAAAAGATAAATTATCTAAATTATTCTTGTTGTTCGGTTCGGTTTCGGTTAAATCGTTTGGCCAAAGGTATAAAACCGAAACCATAAGCGATTAGCGGTTAATTTGGTTTTCAGTTCGGTGTTCAGTTAATTTCGGTTCGGTTCGGTTCCAACGGTCAACGGTTCAGAAACTAATATGCCATGAAAAGATCACAAAAAAGTAAGAGAAAACCCCCCATTTACCCACATTAGGCATATATACACAAAAGATGTTTAATGTAATATTTAATTCGTCAAGACTCTGTTTTTTAACGCACATTTCTGTAGCAATATAATCATTAACATGTAACGCTTAAATTTACCTACATTTCAATGTAATATAATCCAAAACCGAGCGGCGCCAACACGCGTCGTGTTACTTACCGTTTCTTTTTTAATTTTACGAACCCTAATCTTTTACTTGTTTTTTATTTGTTATATTAAGCTAGCTTCCATAACAATCTTTCAATTTAGTTATATTTTATTTTCTTGATATTTTTGGTGTTACCAATTAACGTGCTTGTCTATTCTAACATTATAAACCATTATTGTTTGTACGTACAAAAAGTAAAGGCGATCGCCAGGAAACACACATTCAATGTCCACAAATCACATCATTATCTTCAATTCATCTAATTGAATTCACAACACCCTTATAAAACCATCAACTCAAAACAATTTCTTTTCAAAATTAAAATGGCAACTCATGGATCAAGAAACACCATCTTCAATATCAGTGATTCTTGTGTTTGTTTCTTGTTATAAAAAGTGTTTAAATTTGTTGCTCTAGGGTGGTGTATATGTTATATGTTACTTGTAAGCTTATAATTGTCCATGGGAATAAAAGTTTGCATCTTTATTTCTCCTCCACTTTGCCATGATTAAAGAAAGGGGTGCAATTGTGCTAACATTTTTACTATTCTATCATGAAAATACATGCATCTATATGCGTTTGACCTACAACCACACAAACAAATTGATAAGGATCTATGGTTTTAAATTTAGTCATATTTTCTTTTATCCATCTTTTTACCTTTTTTGTATTTATGGTTTAATCAACGTGGTTGTCTATTCTAACATCACCCGACCATTTGTTTTGTACTATTGTACCTGCAAAAAGTAATGGCTATTGCCAGGAAACACGCATTTAATGTTCACATATTACATCATTATCTTCAACCAAGCGCGTACGTCACCCTCTTGCATCTTGTTAGATATTTTAGTATAATTGGATTGCATCCTGGTTCACGGTCTTGAAACACACACGAATTTCATACTTTCATTTCTGAGCTTGAGTATCATCTGATTGAACATTTGATGTGAACCCAAATAGTTTCAATCTGAAAGCGAACTTACGACTCTCAAGTTTTCCAAGTTATTGATCATTTTATTACAACTCCTCTACACATCCCATATCTCTATTAAAACAAACGTAATGTTTTCAGAACTTGATCGAACGTCGAATCAACCGGTTGAAACGGTCGAACCAGTATGACACGATTTAAGAACTTGACATCAATATTTATAGAGTTAATTACATAGATAGTCCCCTGGTTTGATTAAAATAATAATTTTGAATACTAAGCAAAAAGATTAACAAGTTTAGATACTTTAAAATTTGTAACAAGTATGTATGGTTATTAATACTTTTGTTAACTTTTCTCTTACGATCAATGGCATTTTATTCATTTTATGTTTGAGGGACTAATTATGTTCTTTACTAAGATCGTTTGACATTTGGGGGACTTTCTGTCCTACCTTTAGCTGTGATATTAGATGTTGGGTGGTGATGGTGCTAACACGAACGGGGGCAATGGGGAAATGATGTGTTTAGGTTGATTTAGTTAGTTTTTATATAATTTACAAATAGTCTTTAAGTCGAATTAATTACATGAGTGAGGTAATATAGTCAAGAGTAATTTTATCATTCCATCTTAATTTTTTAGAAAATTTAAGAGAAGTTACAAACTTGTTTTTTTTTGTTTAGTACACTTTGTATAGTAATCATTCATCTGTTAGATTAATGGTTACTTACAAATATAGCACTTTGTATAGTAATTTTTTTTCTCTCTCTTTGCACACACAGAGGATGCAATTTCTGTACAAAGTGTTAGTTTTATAGAAAGTGTAGGAAACAATAATGGGTTGATATGTGTACATGCATGTGTTATATAGGAGAGGGTATTTGCGTCTATTTATAAATTAGATTTTAGGCAACTCATATGAACATATGTTTTTAGACGAAGAAGCATAAAAACACATTTATAACTTTTAGCATTGTTTGAATAACAAACATCAAATATATTCACGATCCACATAACAACATTTTAAGAAAATGAAAACATCACCATGTAAATTTATTATATAACATACGTTAAAATACATTAATAATGATACCAACACCAGGTTAGCATGAATTCAACATCGTGTGTTAATATGATAATAACATCGTTTTCACACAGTATTATAAATATTTTAAAAAATATATTGGTTTTTTTATAAATGTATAGCAATATTATACACCTTTTCTCTAGTGTCATCTTGCTACTATCATTCACCCTTCCCATGATGATCTTGTCGTATTTAATCTGGATTAAATATAATGATAAACAACTATTATTAGTTTTGTATTTTTTAGTTGTTTGGTTGAGTTTGTATTAGAGTAGTATCGAGTTGAGTTATTTATTTGATTAATTAATAGAGTTTGAGTTAGATTAGAAGTAGTATAAATCTAGTATAAATAGAGGGTTAAGAAGTCTTTGTATTTGTGGTTTTGTTAATAAATTTAGTGTTTATAGTGTTTGATCGATCCAATATTTCCAACAATTGGTATCAGATTGATGTTAAGCAATCAACCGAACAACGATCGAACAATAGGAATATTGAAGAGGTTCTGTGTGAGCTAAAGATCAAAACCACAAGAGAGGTTTTGTGAGCGCCAAAAAGACAATGATTCCGTGGGAGCCAATAAGGAAAAAGTTTTGTATATGTCAAAAAGATTAAGATTCTAAGTGAGCCAAGGAGAACGGTTCCGAGTGAGCTGGAGAAAACCAAGAGAAAAAAGTTGATCCGTGTGATCAAAACAACGATTCCCTTTGAGCCGATGGAGGGAAAAAGAAAGTCATGTATTTTGTTCAGTTAGAAAAGAAGTGATTCTTTCAAAGTCATAAAGGAAATTGTTGGAAGCAATCGAGATAGAAGCGGAAAAGAAATAAAAGAAAAAAGAATAGAAGAAAAAAGTATTGAGGAGATGATCATGAATATTATAATGATAATGATGAAAGAGATTATGTCAAATAAACCAGATGAAGATAATGGTCAGTGTGACTGACGATTGGATCAAAAGAAAAATAAAGAAGACAAGATAAACACTCTAAGAATTAAAGTAAATGAGTTACAAATTCTGTTGGGAATTCAAGAATTAAAGTAAGGAGTTTTTGTTTTTGTGATTTTGTTCTCAATAAATTTTGTGTTTATTGTGTTTGCTCGGTCTAATAATTCCAACATATCAACCATTTTGAAGGATTGTTATTATCAACAAAGAAGTATGCTGATAGTGCAATGGCACTATGACCGATTGCCCAATGCTACTCGAAGAAGATGTTGAGTTTCTTATGCACAATAAAGATCATCGAAGGATTCTAGTTCAGCAAATTAATTATATTTCTTATGATACTTTTAGAAGTAAAGATGAGTCCGACTTGTGGTGGAAACTGTGCAAGACTTTATAATGTTAAACATAGATGGTGCCTGAATTATAAGTGTCGTGATTAGTTTGACTTCGATGGATGCAATATTCTAATGCTACTTGTTTTTTTGAAATGATTTTTGTGTTTGTTTCTTGTTATTAAAATGTGTTTAATTTCTTGCTTTAGGTTGTTATAACGGTCATGTGTGTAACATGTAAGCTATTGATCGTCTTATGATTGTTCAAGGAATTAAATAATATATAAAAGCAGCAGGGGCAGCCCTGAGGGGGGGGGGGGGGGGGGGTTGACCAACCAGTGTCCGATCTCCTCAAGGGCCCGAAATATTTTTATATATTATATATACATATGTATTTTATTAAATATAAACCATTAATAAATCCAATAACAAATCCAAAAATATTCTGATTATTTTAATCTATTAAACTTTACCTAAAACCCCATTAACATTTTAACAAATTATCTTAGTACTATTTACCCAATCTAAACCTAACTTAATATAATAATACCAAAAATACTAGTAGAGCCTCTCAATTCACTTAATTAAGTAAATTAAATCATTTTACTACAATACTTTTATTTTATTTATTATTATAACAATTATTGTCGTATTATAAACTTTTTATATACAATTTATTCGGTTCCTTTTTGGGTGCATTGGTTCCGGCCGGGTTGAATTATAGGGCATTTACCTTTGAGTATTCCAAAATTTGCTACACATCTCAAACAAATCATTGGAAGACGATCATGTTTTTAGTTTTTCTAACCATGGTGCTACAGAAATAACACAGTCGCAAAATTAGCAATTAATTTACGACGTTTGTTTTTCCTACCATTTTAATCTTAATCTCAAATTGGTCGTTATTTTTACGACCATTTGTGAACTTAAATGGTTGGAGCCCAAAGTTTATTGGTTCTCAACTTCAATGAGAAAGAAATAAAAAAAGTGGTTAAGTGGGCCTGTTTGAAAAAGTTCTCAAGATTATTAACTGGGCTAAATACAACTTGGGCTTTTCGCAACACATTTAGCCGAGCCCTTTTAGATCCATTTCAGTATTTTTTGCCTGAATTAAATGCTTTTTTGGTCCCTAGTTTTATGTCGCCAAAATCACCGAAACATTCATTCCGTCTAAATCCATAGATAACGTTCGTTAACACTAGGGGTAAAACCATTATTTCCTATAAAATTGTTATTTTCATCCCTGGTTTTATATCACTTTGTCATTTCAGTACTCGCGATTGATCACATTCACGTTTATACTTTCTTCTTATTCAACATGATCTTTTCTTCTTTTTCAGCACCACTAATGATAATTTAAGTAGGGCTATTATCTTTATTTGATTTTAAAACTTTTAAAACATTAGAACGATGCTGTTTTTTGTTATGGTTATATCATTTCAGCACCACTAATGATAATTTAAGTATGGCTATTATCTTTATTTGATTTTAAAACTTTTAAAACATTGGCACGATGCTGTTTTTGTAATGGTTATATAATTTATATAGTTAGGCTTTGTAACAAGTTGTTTGTCTAGTTAGTTGGTTAGGTTTTCAATTTCTTTATTACCTAACTCGTTTTCAAGACTGGTTTCATACGTCTTTGCACCGTTCTGTTTTGTTTTTGTTCTTATGTGGTTTTGCCATGTGTCCACTTATGTCGCTTCTTTTCTTTTCTTCTTTTTTTCCGCTTTGTGTCTTTGTCGTTTCCCTCTTTATTTTCATTAATAAGTCATCAAAACACTTATCAAGGGCAGGAATTCACCAATGGCGCGATTCCATAGGTATGATTAAGGGTTATCTAAAGTAGTCTAGAATGAGGGTTGACAAAAAAAATCAGTTGGGTACTATGAATAAAGTTCGTTTTTGTTATTAACTAGCAAGTTCACACCCGCGTGATGTCGTAGATATAATGCATAATAAAAAATAAGAAACTTTATTTACACCGGAATATATTATAAAATAAAAAAACCATTTACAACAATATTAACTTTAATAACTAGCTAAAACACTAACATCTCAAAAAATAAAAACATATCGTATAAGTGTATTTGATCGCGAGTGTGAAATGAAAAAGATGATATAAAACCAGGGACGGAAATAATAATTTAATAAAAGAAATGACGATTTTACCCCTGGTGGTAACTGCCGTTATCTAGGGATTTGGACGAAATGGTTGTTTTGGTGATTATTTTGAAACACGGGTACTGAAACCGTAAAAACTAAAACACAAGTATTGAAATGATAAAAACAATATAAAACCAGAGACAAAAAAACATTTAACTCTTTTTGCGTTGATATAAATTTAGCAAAATATTTAGTAGGATTTGAAATATGATAAATCACTAAAAACGTTTACATTTTGATTCATGGTATTTGTAGAGAGATTAAATTCAATTTATCTTTTAAATTAAACTACGTTTACATTTTATTCATATTTAACAGTTAACGTTTAATTTATCTTATAAATTAATTTACATGTACTTGTAGAAAAATTCACGTTTGAATAGTACATCCTAAGAAACTTAATCACACCATATGAACACAAATTTCTTAAATCATGGTTTAATTATTAACTCTATTGCAAATTTACAAAATCTTAGACCACTTTCGGTCAAACTGATTGGCAAAATAGTCAAAAAGAGTTTACCTTTAGTAGCCAAAAGTAATGAAGACTAATTAGGTCATTTAGCTTATATATAGATAAACTAATCAAGATTTTGAATTTGAGTTGCTTTAGAGTGAGGAGCATGTGATTATGATTATTGTAAAGATTAGGTTAGATGGTATCCAATCTTATTTACTCACATGCTATCATTTTCTAGGCTGGTTTATATTTTTACAGTTATTAAATCATATAATATATTACTTTTCATACACATATTAATATAATCTATAAAGAATATATATAATTAATTATAATGTTTTTGAAAGTTTTATCCTTGCCTTTAGCAAAAGTCCATCAACTCGCATTGTAGCAAATCCAAGTCCTTCTACAATATTTTAAACTGAATATTATAATGCAAATTACATAATTTAATATATATAACTAGTACAATATATAATAGTACCCTTAATATAATCCCCAAACCACACTTTTACCAAATCTTTGTCTTTAAGCAAGATTTATTAGTATTAGATCCATTGATTAACCTAATCTGATGTGTACTTTAGATCCTCTTCCATGTTGTTGCCCTTTACTTCCATAAGAAAGAGGCCCATGCTATTCATTTTAGTTGTTTTGCAGAAGTTTCTTTAAAAAAATTTGGTTATTTTATGAATTTAGAGATTTCAGACATTATATGTAGTTCATAACTTTAGATGGGTTTAATAAATGCAAATCAACATCAAACAAATAATATCCTCACATAAGGTAATGATTAACAAATATAATTTAAGTCAACTAAAATAACAAAAGATCAAAATTATTAGTAATAATGTCGTACCTAATTATATGAAACATACACGATAATGTTGTTAGAAAATATAGACGTACAAGAGAGTGTTGTTTCAAAAGATTTCACGCTGTAGATTATATCAATAAATAATGGATAATTTGACATTTTAGTCATACATAACTGAGACCATTTTCATAGCTGTGTTTATGTGATATTTTATCTATTTTTTATGTTCAAGATCGCCTCCGTGTGGTTCCTCCTAAGTAGCTAATTGATTATGGGATTCCAATGGTGAGCACATACACCACTGGATTGCTTAGGGCATCATTTGTCAATCCATGAAGGAGGGTGATTTCCCCCTCTTCGCTTCGCGGCGAGGGAAACCAACTTAACAATTGGGTAAACCAAAGTGGGTCAAATGCATCTGTTTTCATCATCATAGCCACTAAAAATTCAAAGCTTGTTTAGATTTTTTATCAACACAACCAATATATTGAAATGTATGAAACCACCTTAAAAAGACAACAACAAAATAAAGGAAAAACCCACATCCAAGAGGAATCAAGTTTTCTGTGACTCAAAGGTTCCAAAAAACATGGGTGCAAAGCGAGTGTTGCATGTAAAAACCTACCATTCATCGTCCTTGCCACTTTAAATCAATTGTCATCATGAAGGACTATTTAAAGATTCAAACTGACATCCATAGTAAAGTTGTAAGACAATTTTTTTACCCCTAAAGTCAAAGTGTATAGGAGCATAACAATATATGAGTTTTCTTTGAATGTTTCGAATTCGCCTAACTTTTGTCCCCAGTCATAACTATCAAAACATATTGAAATGCTTATTTCGGATTAGTAATATCAATTAACTATAATGCTACAAATAAATAATGAATTTACACAAACTCCAGCAGGCAAACCTTGTAAGCAACAACAAATCACAAATGTGTTATACCCAACAATAAGGAATTTGCAACCTGGAAATGAACGGCAAAACAAAGGCTGAAAAGTTACAAAACAAATAAGAAAAATTGATTTCTTGCGATCAAAGAAAAACACAAATACTCTATAGAAACATATAACTGCAAAAATCCTGCGTCACAAAAGACAACTACTAAGTAAATGCTACAGTCCACAAATAAAGCACTTGAACCTGTTTTCACCAACAAAAATATATATATTTTATAAAAATAAAGGATGATGAAATGATGGATATTTGATGTAAAGTTAATCTAGTAGTAGTCACTATCACATATTATCAATTTTTGAGGTACAAGTTTAATGTATGTAAAGGACGACGAAAACGATAAATCCACGTGGGGGTAACATGCGATTTTGAAAAAAGTTTATGTTGTTATACTTTAGACGAAACTCAAATTTTAGGCCCACACGAAACCTCAATTTCATTCTCTCGTTGTAGCCAACTAACAAGTTGACCACATGATGCCTCAAAAGGCCAAGGTTTGGCGTTACATAAGCTTTGTCCATGGTTTGTTTGATAGTTTAATTTAGAGGGATGTTAAGTAGTTAAAAGCAAACAATTTATCGTGTATCATTCTTTGCTAGGTAGTTGACTACTCATATTTTGTTTATACCGCTCGAATGATCAAGATTTGTACCTCATGCAATAAAAGTCGTACTTACGTTTAGATTCAAAAATTGAAAATGCAAACATAGATCAAAAACTAGCTGCCAATGCATCAAACAAAATGGGGGAATGGGGACCTTATTTAGTCTCAAATGAACATATGTAGGTGGACTAATGAGCTTATTTTGTAGTGTGGAGCCAACTAAAGCTTAAAGAAATATTCCTATATAGCTATTTGTTGGTTGGAATTACACTTTGTGAGTAATTTCCTAATGTACTTGTACTTTCCCTAACACGCTCATCTCTTTTTTATTACAATACACAAATTTTTATACATATAATATACACTCCCTTATCACAATATAAGTAACAATACCGGTATACAAAAGCGAACATATGCTTTCATAATATATTATCATATGTATAGTTAATGCTTTGTTTGACCACTTATAACAAAGGATTAATGATGAAAGTGATTCTTAATTCACGGAAAATAAGGGGAAAAGGGGAGGTTGAAAATGAAGGCATTCATGAAAACTAGGAGCAATAAGAAACAATAAAAACATAATCATAATCATGGTGTTTTGGCCATTTGTGTTAGCATAAAGTTAAAGGGTTTTGGTACTAGAAATTATGGTGATAACATTATAGTTTTTATGTAACATGCATGTGTCTATGTAAAAGCTTAAACATATGTATATGGATGAATGAAATGTTTGGATAATTGATAACAAGGACATGTCCCGTGTCTAGTGACAACGTACAGATTCTTCATCTACACATACTATATATTATGTTATGTTTCATACTTCATATCGTTTCAGAAGACGTATAATATCATCGAAACATACTATATATTATGAAAGCAAATGTTCATACCTAAATCTACTTCATGTATCAAGTGAGACACATAATTCATATTCTTTCTTTCCTTTTGTTTTTCATATTCAACAACTTTTTTTTAAACAACCCTTAATTTAATCGTACTCTACTTCATACCTAAATCTACTCTATGTATCAAGTAAGACTTGAGTCCAACATCTGTTGAATGAGAAACATATATATTTGTCACTAGGCTATACTAGTGATCATACATGTTCTAACAAACTATACGTGTGAAAAGAAACAAATAGTTAATACCACTCATAGGTATTACAAAATCAGGTGCATGTATCAAAATTTAATGCATTTATATTGTACTGTTAAAAACATATTGACTAAAACTTGGTATTTTTGACAACTAAGTTACGGTTGTGAACAAGCTGACTTTAGGTTGAGTAGTATCTATTCGAGATCAAACCAATAATAATATCATTTGATACCACTCGACTTATATTTCCAACCGACTGAGCTAGTATTCGGCTTGCTTCCAACTCAAGTTAATTCATGCATGACAAGTTGACTCGTTTCTCTCCTTATTAATTTATATGTTTATTTTTATAAAAATCCTTAAATAACAAGTTAACAACAGTCTCAAACTATACAAGTCTCAATTAATATAATGTCAAACCACCAATACGCATAGAAATAAGCTAATTTATACGAGCCAAAACGACTTACTCGAGTCAAAACGTCAAATCAGCTCTAGTATTTATACAAGCATGTTTAGAGCATGCAATCTACTTTTCACAATGATAGACTACTAGAATCCGCAATATGCACCATACCAAATAAGCATTTGTTTGATACGCTACTTTTCACAATGACAGACTACTAGAATCCGCAATATGCACCATACCAAATAAGCTTATATCGGGTGGATACATCTTAAACAATGTAAACTAATTTGGTATTGTAATCGTTTGGTTAACAATATCCGATTGAGTTTGTTTACAGTTTCACACATCCGTATTAGTTTCATTATCAAGTGCAATATTTTGTGTATTCGATCATTATGATGACTTTACAATTTGTTGTTTATTTTGAGACTGACTCATGACTTATCCAATCTGACGTAAAGCAAATGATTGATATAAATTCTGTTACAAATTATATGACAATACAAGATCTTTCGTATAACGTAGAGTGCAAAAATACCCGCACTAAAAATGCAGGTTTAAGAGTTGCATAGTGCGTCTGTAACTTTTCATGTTTATTTAAATCATGTATTTATAATTCACATTAGGATGTATCTTTTGTTGTTTTAAACTTCAAAAGGTGTGATTGTGTTATGGTTTAACCGACTAATTGGGACACTGTTAGGTGTTACGTGTATACAATTGATGCGTGGACTTGGTTTGGGTACGAATGCAGGATCGGTTTTTGTCACTCAACACAATATTGTCTCTCAAACTCACTGAATCACACTCGGTTTAGATGATGCAGAATCCTCTAAGAGTTGATAATAATATACTAAGTAATCATAACACATGAAGATAATTTTCAAGATACTTGTATATATTACATCTCAACTCAAAGTATTACAAGACTCTTACAAGCATATTACATGAGTTACAATAAGAAACTATATATACTATCACTTACAGTCGGATATATTTTGATACCAACTGGAAACCTATGACTAAAGCAAATACTACATTGCTAAAGACAAGGTATCTTAGATAAAATATTATCTAAGATATGGTAGTCATGACATGTCCATGACTTACCTTTTGTCACCAACTAAAGTTGGTAACTGTACTAACTGGTAAGGAATGAACAGTGGAATAAAGTATTGTCAACTACATGGGCGTGGGAAAACACTATGCAGTATCTCAGAGATTTGCAGCGGAGTGTCAGAAGGACCATATTTATGTCCACTGGTTCATAGTAGGTTCTTCCGAAGGTTAACTGGCTTCGGAAGAACAAGTTCTTCCGAATCCACTTATACTTCAGAAGAGGCTACTTCTTCCGAGGCTTGAGACATTCTTCAGGTCTTCATACTTCGGAAGTCATTGTCTTGATTTCTTCTAAGTGTTGAACTTCGGAAGAAGGAAGACTTTGTCTTTGAAAGTTGGAGTTTCTCTTCGGAAGCTCCTTCAGGCTTAAGCTTCGGAAGCTCAGCATTTGCCTTTGGAAGTTATTCATCAGTTGTACCAAAATAGTCTAAGTGTTAGTTTTGGTTGCACCAGCCTTACTTGATCCAACAACGAAAATCGATAAAATACTATGGCGCGAGCCTTAAGATCTTGACAGTAATGTATTCATAAAATGATTATTAAAATGGGTAACATGGATGTTTTTTAATTAATTTTTTTTAATTTGTGATGGTTTTTGGGTAGAATTTATTAAATCTTTGGAAAATGGGTGTTTCGTATGAATTTTTTTAAGATACCACAATAACAGATTTTCTTGTATGAATTTTGTTTTTAACTAAAATAGATTAGTATTATACCCCAATCCAAAAAGAAATACATTATTACAGTGTTAACATCTATATATCTATATATACATTCTTAGTGCAACATACATATTTTACCCATAACCAATAGTTTTGTGTTACTAATTTTTCACTTTTTCTCTCTAAAATGTTTCCCGGATTAATCTCATGATGTCATTATTTTTATCGTTTATCTCGTTTCTAGTTCGATCATATTGGGGTGGTTCTTTTTCATACTAACATGTGGTTGTTTTGTTAGATGAGTTAACCAAATCATGCTCGTTTATTAGGGACAACTGTCATGTTGATCGAATGCACTTTTGTGGGACATTGTGATTCATAACCTACGGTTTATCTTAGTAATTTAAGAACATATTAGAGGGTCTAAAGTATGTAGAGGTCAATGGATAACAGTGTTTGTTTTGGTTTGTGTTTTAAACATGCAAAAGTGCATATGTAGAGGCAAACTTTCTGAGGATTAATGACTAGGGAGACTCCATAAGTGTACACTATTTGTTTTAAATAGATACATAAATTAAAATAAGATTTTTTTAAGTGGTTATCTAAAGATATAGATGTCATACATTATTGAGGATTTGAATTATCAATCATGTTATTTAAACAAATTGTAGAAGTTGTTATATTAATGTTTTAAAGATACTAGCATAGACGCAATAGTTGTGTCTTAGTAATCATTTGTGGAAGTGGTCATATTGATTGTCTTATTTTTCATGAACTTTTTTTTACCATGCCTCGATATATATAGTTGCTTGTTAGTATTCAATCATAATTGAAATGTGATGTGAATGATATCAGATGTGATATGGATTATCACATTTTAGAAGGTTATAAGACACCATACATTATAAATAGACACATCATTATACGTCTCTCCTATAATACTATACACGGCATATAAGATCGAAGACACTGAAAATAAGAAAAATTCAGGAGGATGTTGTCAGAGTGCTATACACATCGTATAGCTCTATACGGCCTCTTATACGACACATAGTCTATACGACACGTATAACAAATTTCAAAACTAATTACGATGAAAAATTTCAGTGGTTGTCAGAGGGGTTATACGCCCCCGTCTATGGCTATACGACCCCCCCCCCCCCCCCTATACGACACATATATGGCTAAAAAACTCCTATAAAAATTTGGGTTGTTAATTTATAATTTGGGAGTTTCCTAATAACCCACCCTATATATAGCAAGATTTAGAGCATTTATTATATATATATACTAACTAGTTTTAGTAAACCCGTGTATTACACAGGTTAAATAAATAAAATATTAATATAATAAAAATTATTAATTATAAAATGATATTCTAAGATATCATATAGTGAAATTAAGTATGAGAAATGATTATAACTAATAAATATTACTGAAATTATGTATAAGAAATGAATATACTGAAATAAAATATTAATATAATAAAATTTATTAGTTTATTAATTTATTAATTGATAAATATATCTTTTTTTAATAATTTATCAAATGTAAAAGAAATGTTAAATAATATTATTAGTAATTAAGGTAAATATTTAAGATGAGAGAGAGGCGGGAAAATTTGATGAGGATGATTATAGTGCTGCCACATGACACCTCAAATTACTCTTTTATTAGAGTAAGAAGATTACTAACTTTCTTTTGTATTATGAGTTGTACAACATGCTTTAGGGGTTGTACCCATCTTTTATTTTATTTCTTTTTAATCTTTAATTTTTTTTAGTTTAACCAATACTTTTACATCTTTTACAATATACATTGTTTTACTTTTAAATTTGGTCCTATACTTTTTATATTTTATAAAAGTTTTCGTTATATGTTTCGGTCTATATTTTGAGAGTTAACACGGTGCAACGTGCGTGAGTGGTTCAGCGTTTTTACGCTTTTTTTTTCATGTTTAGCGCCGCATTGCAACGCGTTGGTCTAAGATCGACTTACTTATTGTTTTATATGTTTTACGTTTCGCCTAACAGTGATGTGTCCTTAGTGCTACGTTTTGGTCGAAGATCGGTTTTATTTTTTTCGTCTTTTTATATGAGTTTTTCGGTATTGGTGGTCGTTAACAGTGGTGTGTCCTTTGTGTTACTTGACATGATTGTACGCCCCCGCGGCATCGTGTGGGGCTTAATTCTAGTATAATACTAATTACCAACTTTTATATGCTTAGTGAGTTGTACACACTTTTGCCTTTTTTTAAACTTTAACTTTTTTTCTTCAAACCTATTACTTTTACATTTTTTACAATTTAGTCCTAATACATTTGTATTTTATTCTTGATCCCCCATGCTTCATATTTTACAATTTTATTTGTTTTACGTTTCAGTCTCAATTTTACGAGTAGCACACCACAACGCGTGTGTGATTCAACAGTTTACGCGCTAGTTCAACGTTTTTACGTCTACTTTTCGTTTGATTTTATTCTCTTCGTTTTTTACATATTTTTTAATACAAGCTTTTCCGGTGTTGGTGGTCACTTGCGGTGATGTGTCACTGGTGCTACTTGATACGGTTTTACGCGTCACGCTGCAACGCATGGGGCTTAATACTAGTTCATATCTCACTTTTCATCTTCATCTCTATAATTACCCTAAAAATCATTACTTTTTGTCTCTTCTTTTCAATCAAATAATACTTTTTTATACATTTATATTACCTTTTCTTTTTTTTCTACTCACAACCATTTTAAGAAAGTATTAAAAAAATTAATAGAGATGAAAAATGTTTTATAAAATATAAAAATAAACATTAGCATGTTCTCTATGGTCTACTCATAATAACTCAAAATCATTCTTTATAATATAGATAACACACTAACAAATATATAGAGGGTGTGATGTGAATGCTCTTATTGCTGGAATTATTGGTATTGTTGAGTCAAAATTTGGTCAAATTGTAAGTCAAATCATGAGGGGACATAACTGTAACTTTACCCATACTTACACTTTTAAAAGGGACTAGAAGTATTTGGCCACAATTGGTCAAGATTTTGGTATATATTTGAAGTATTTCAAGGGTGTGGATCTTAAGCAAATGCATCAAGATATGAACTTTAATATGGAGATTTATGTCATAGTTTTCGGTGTTAAATCTTAGGATTTTGATTTAATGGTGTAATATATCCTTGATTAACCGGGTTTCAAAATAAACGGCGTTGTTAAGGTTGCATCTATTACATCTCAAATACATGAAACTTGATGTTTGGAGATGTTGACTCATTCGATTCAGATTCGACTCATTGGTGATACAACCTCGTTTCTCTTCGTCTTGTGTGTATAAACTGCAACCACAAGAAACTCGTTAGATGGCCCCGGAACTTCAGCTCCGAGGGTACTCCGACGCTCAAGTCAGTAAGTGTATAAAATGGATCAAACATAATCATAAATGTATAATAATGAGAATAAAGATCATGAATATGAAAAGTTGAGCTAAAGATTCAGGAGGTTTGGAGTGAAGAGTGATTTTATGCCCCCCTTTACATGGGGTGAATGGTGGTATTTATAGGGTTTGTATCAGGAGTCTATATTGAGTAATCTATGGTCAATAATCCAGACTGAACTCTCTCAATCAGAGAGTTCTATCCTTGTTTTAGTGCAAATGGTTTCTATATGATATTAATACATATTGTCATGATAGTTGACTTCAGCATGTGCTCTTATTGACATTTTCTTCTCAGTGATGTCGCTTTCTGTATGAGGATTTTGTCTTTAACCCATTGTATCCTTTTGATCTGACAATGCTCCACTAATGATCAATGAACGTCTTTCTTACTAATTAAACTTTTTGATTCTTTCATTTATTTCTCTAAAGTTTCTAAGTGCCGGGATTTGATTGTTTCTTCTTCCCATATCGAGCCTCGACTTAGGGTTGTCTCCCTGTGTCAGTCGCGGCTGAGAGATCATCTTCCTCTCCCACTTGAGGCAGGCGCATCTTGTCATTCATGACTTCACACTTAATCTCAACATGTAGATGGGTTTTTGTGGCTAAGTTAGAAGTAGATGGTTATGAGTCATGACTAGTTTTGGGGAGTTATTCCTTCGAGTCGCGGCTGAGTGTTGGATTATGAGTTGCGGCTAAGGTACAACCTCTTAAGCCGTGGCCAAGTGTTGGATTATGAGTTGCGGCTAAGGTACAACCTCTTAAGCCGCGGCCAAGTGTTGGATTATGAGTTGCGGCTAAGGTACACCCTCTTAAGCCGCGGCCAAGTGTTGCCCTGTTCCACCAAGTTTCCTTTGCTCAGTTTACTCACGCTATCATACCACGTTTAATCTTTTTAACAATGATTTGTGTTGTATGTGGGGTGGTAGCCCATCTAAAAACATAGCGAAGACGTTTGGAGGTATTTCAAAGATGTTTTGGAAGTATATTCGCAAGTGTAATGATTTTGATGTTTCTAGACAAAACTAGTAATCAAATTGTAGGTCTAGGAGTGGCATGGACATGTGTATTTTGTTTAAGTCAAACATATAAAATCAAGTGTAATTCATTGTTTTAAATTTCGTAGGGTCTATGTTATGGTTTAATAGGCTAATTTGAACACTACGTTAATTAAGTCACTGATTTAGTTGAAAGGAATCCATGATGAAGCGAGTCCCTAAGTTCATACATTGTTGTGGGGTGGTGCCCCATCTAAATACTCGATGATGCTTCTAAATAAATTGTGTTTAGTTTTGTTAAGTGATTATTGATTGTCTTATATTTCATGAATGTATTTTTTTTAATATTAGCATACCTTCATAGTTGCATGATAGCATTCATTCATAGATCTAAATGAATTGTGGCTAACATCATAGTTGTTCATTGATGGTATTATTGGTGTTGTTGATACACCTGAAGATTTTTGTCATAACATTGTATGATACTATAAATTATTTATGTAATTTACGACTTCTATTAGGACCCTATTTTTAAAACAGGAAAACGTTATATAATAGTAATCAAGTTTTAAAAGTGTTTCAAATTTGTCACTCATGCATATTTTTCTCGAGTTGGACCACTAAACCATCAAATCGAGTCATCTTCGAATTTTCTTATGTAAAAAAAGTAATTAAAGAGCAGACGTGGGGTCAGAATTTTAATTTATGAAATTATATTAAATAATAAAAAAAAACATGTTAATTATATTAAAAAGGTACCTAAAATTCACGCTATCATTTCACATCAGCATCAAAGAAAAAAAAATTTCCTATTTGAAACAAAAAAAAACATGTTAAAACTTATAATTTAAATAAAACATAAAATATAAATGAGCTAATTAAAACACTTTTAAATCTTAAATTATCTCATTACAACACTTTTAAAATTTTATTACTATTTTATAAAATTACCCATTTTAAAACAACACATTAAATACGAGTTGCGGAGGCAAGTTAATACGGTTACAGTGGCAGTTAAGTAAAAAGCTGATGCCCTTTTATTTTCTTGAGGGTCACATTTTTTTTCCTTTTTGTATTATTATATAAAATATAATAATATTATTATTATTATATTAGGGAAAAAGCACACTAACGCACGGGTGCGTGACAAATCTGGTGGTGTCAGACTTAACAGTGAGACCCATCTATGCCCTCTGACTTTGACCCTTGTTACACTTTTTACCTTTTACTTATTTCCAGTTAGGTCCCTCTCTTTTTCATTAATTTTACATATATGCCCCTTTATCAATTAATTATTGCACCTTGGGGTCAAATGTAGAATAAATTAAAACCACGCCGAAAGGTGAAGTCGAATATTTTAAACTGAATATGACAAGGATTAAATTTTCCAGGCTATATGGTTTTTATATAGGTGAGATTTTAAAATTAATATTTTTATTTAGGTGAGATTTTAAAATTAATATTTTTATTGGTCCATAACAACCCATTACTAATATACTTATGAGTTATGGGACCTAATTAACATTCCGATTAGGTAAATCACAATTAACAATAGATATGTAGCTTTCAAAAGATTATGACATGAACATATGAAGGTAAGATTTTAACTTAAGACTTGCTAGAGAATAACCATCAAGTTTGAGTGTATGACATTGGATCAAAATAGGATATTTTTAACTAAACTATGATATTAGATAGGCCTTGAATTTGTTCAAGCTATACTTTGTATCTTGTGATTTTTAGGTGAGTAATTGTTTCTAGAAGATGTATATCTCCGGCGTAGATGAACTTACAAATCTACCGGTGGTTGAACCTGCTAACCCTTTAATGAATGATCCATGGGTGATGTAAATGATTTCGATTGCAACTGAGCTTTCGATATAACTAACTAGTTGTGCCACCAGCACTTGCGATTCCTCCTTATGTGTGTGTGCCAGATTCGCAAGACAACTATAGGAACCATGATGTCGAATATGATCGTTGATCTTATCATAAACTAAGGGGAGATGAACACGATACAAATTAGGATCGGTCATACGATTCACTTTGTTAATTATTTTTTAATTATGTTTTATTAATTAAATAAAATTTTATAATACTTATTTTTATTTTTATTGTTAATTAACTATATTTTTATATTAAAAAAAGATGTGGGAAGTGTGGGCTGGAAGGTAAGGAAAACCCATCATGGGAATAGGAATTTGAAAGAGAGAAAAAAAAATAGTGATATGATGTTAGAGTATTTATATCTTATTTTTTATCCATTATTTTTATAGTTACATTAAAAATTATTTTTTTTTTTTATTTTTAATTAAATAATATTTTTTATATATTTATCATTATGTTTTTTTTCTCGTACACTTACAATTAATTTCAAAAAATATTAAAAAATTTATAAGAATTGAACAATGTATTACTAAATCTAAAGATAAACAGTAATATTTTCTTTTTTCTTCACATATAGTATAGAAAATACACTAACAAAAATATAAGAAACGGGATGTTAGTGCTCTTAATAGTAAAATGTGGTTTGCCCCCCTAAACTTGCATGTAATTATATCTCACCAACCAAGGACATTAAATGAAAATGGCAAACTGCATGTAATTATATCTAAAACGACCATTTACTTTACTAGTTAAAAAAAAGCAAATGGGGTGGGTAAAATGGTCATAAGGGGCGGTTTTAGCTCGCCCCATATGGCTACGCACCTTATGATATTTTATCATATGGGGCGGTTGCATAAGAGGTGGTTTTTGAAACACACCCCCCCCCCCACTTTATGTACATCAATAAGGGACGGTTTTTGAGAGATCAACTGGTTGACTACCCTACAACACTTGATCAGCCATAGAGTTTCGTGGATCTTTTATACGAACAAATGATGATTTAGCTTTCGATAAAGGGGGATCTTGTGAAGAATGAGGGGGTGTGGGAGAAATGAGAAGCTGCTAAAGATGTGGTGAAGGATATTGTGCCGTAGGGTTTCATGGTGTTTATAGGATTTCGAAACCGCCCAATTTGTACTAATTTAAATTTTGAAAATGCTATAAGGGGCGGTACAAAACTGGCCCTAAATGTAACATAAGGGGCGGTCATAATACCCAATTTGTAGTCATTTAAATTTTGAGAATGCTATATGGGACAGTTTTTTAGACCACCCGCCCCTTCAGAAAATTAGGTCCGCACCTTATATAACTTTTTGTAATTGTGCTTCAAACCGGCAAGCCATTGATTTATATCCAATGAAAACTCTATGTCCATAAAAACGGCCCTCACCCTCTCTTTTGAAACACTTTCGACCGTTTATGGTGTTATTGATCTCGTTTGAAGACTTTTTTTAATAACAAAAGCTTAGTAACTACTTTTTTTGCTCTCATTTTCTTTATGTAAATATTTTATGATTAGAAAACTAAGGTTTTTCTTTATTTGAGAGTATATATCTCAATATTTAACTAATATTAGGATAAAATCAATCTTATATGTTGTATGTTTGTGATTTGCTGGATCTTTTGAAGTTTGGATCGATTACGCTCACGTTCGACCCTCTGAACACACATATTCATTTTGTTTAGTTGTGGGGTTTAGTAATTATATGAATTTGTTTAGTTGTTGAAAATGGTTTTGATTAACCCTCTAATAACTATATATTTATCTTGTTTAAATATGTGTATTTGACAAATTTGTTTAGTTGTAGGGTTTAGTGGCTAGGGTCAGAATCATTACAGAACCAATTTTTATTTTCAAAAACCAAAAAAACATTGATTTACGTAAATGTAAATTTCGAATCATTGATTTACATAAATGTAAGTAAAAGTTGTTGATATTTAGTTGTTTTACATAGAGTATTGTTCAAGTGTGATATACACATATGTAAAATAGTTTAATTATCACCAGGCTTAATTTATATTTATGTAAATTAATAATATTCTGGTTCTTAAAATAAAAAGTAGTTCTATAGTGATCCTAACCCGTAGTGACTAATATATTAATATTTTTATCGTTTAATGTTTAATATGAATATCTTGTATGTTTGTTAAATTTTGTGTGGACAAAAAAATCTCACTATTATAACAAAATGGTAAGTGAGGGGGATACGTGACGGCACCATATTCCTATTAAAAAAAATTTCACGCTTCTCTCCCCTATTTAATAGTTTTTATAATTACTAATAAAATTATTTAATCTCTTTATAGACTAAAAATACTTTTTAATAAATTAAAAAACATTCTTTTTATTAATTTTATTTATAAAGAAATATTTTTTTATAAAATAAGACATTTTTCAAAAACATTAGAGTTTTTTAAAAATACAAAATATTTTAAATTGATTTTTAAAAAAATAAAATTTTATAAATAAAAAAATAATTAAAATTGGGAGTTATAATAATGGAATTTTTTAAAACGTTTGTTTTGAAACAAAATGTTTAGTTTTTTTAACAAAAAAGTTTAAAAAGTTGATGTCATTGTTTTATTACTTATATCATTACTTATCGTAATTTCATTTATATCTTATCTTTCTTATCTTAGATTATCGTTTTATAATTAATAGATTTTCTTTTATTTAATATCTAATTTATTCAAATCGTGTAATACACAGGTTTATTAAAGCTAGTTATATATAAAAGACTAGCTTTAGTAAACCCGTGTATTATACACTGATTGAATAAAAATATATTAAATAGAATGAAATTCTATTAATTACAAATCAATATTTTAAGATAAGATATTATTGAAATCTTCCTTATTATAAATATAATAAAATTTTTATTTAAAAACAAACATTTAAAAAAATTATAATTTAAATTTTTTTCTTAGAGTAAATTATATAAAATAACCTTTATCTATATAACTAATTTTACTTTGCAACCTTTATCTTTAATAATTAAACTAAACAACCTTTATTTATATGGTTTATTTCATCTTTGGTCATTTAATCTAACGATCGTTAGATCACGTGGTTATCATATGACAATATATGTGTAAAAAAATATACAGATAGCATAATCCAAAAAGTCAATGTATAAAGAAAATATGATTGGTAAAATGTTGAGACCGACAAGTAACACCTTAAACATTAAATGATTGTAGCGTACATTTTATATGTCATTAATAAACTTAATTTGCTATTCAAAAAGATATAATAAACTTAATACATTAAATTAGAATGCATGTCATATAGTTTAGATGCTTTTCATAATGATATGATTATGGAAATCATATGATACAATATTTTTTATATAAAACTAGCATTATAATTTGAACAAAAGAATTTAAATAACTCTATGTGCCTTGCATTTTATTTCTAACTTTTATATATTAAGTTTATTATTGATACTTAAACAATATGATAAAAAAAATTTATATAACTACTTTTAGAAAATAATGATAAGAACATATAAAATTTGTTTGAGGTTTTATACGTCAATTTCAAGATTTTACAGTTTTAATGTTTTGCTGGTCGTATTTTTCTAAATGAATTCACATGGCTTGCATTTAAATTTAATGTATTACGTTTATTATTGATATTTAAATTATGTAAAACAATAAATTTTATAGAACTAGCTTTAAAAAACTAATAATAAAATTATATAAATTTTGTTTGAGGCTTTCATTCCTTCCTCCAACAGATGCAGGTGAGTTAGCTGCTAATCAGTCTCGATGTATTACTGATCATATTTCGTTATTATGTTGATTCATTTTTAAATTATGTCGTCTGGATATTTCTTTACCGTAATGTGATAACCATGTGATCTAACTTAATGATGCAAATTAACGACCGTTATACTAAAGGTCCAAGTATGAAACAAACCATATACATAAATGTTGTCTAGTGTAATTACTAAAGATAAATATTGAAAAGTGAAATAAGTTACAAAGATAAAGGTTCTTCTCCGTAATTTACTCTTTTTCTTATTATAAATCCTAATTTAAAATATTTGTATTTTTAAAAAAGTTTGATGTTTTAGAATATTTTCTTATTTTATAAAAAAATTATTTCTTTAGAAATAACATTTATAAAACAATATCTTTCTTAATTTATTAAAAAAGTATTTTAATATAAAAAAATTAAATGGTATTATTAGTAATTAATGCTATTATTTAATATGAGAAAAAAAGAGAAAATTTTGATGAGTAAGAATCTAGTGTTGTGACGTGTCTCTTTTATTTACCATTTGAAGTCTGTAGATTAAAAAAATATTCGATAAGTGAACTTATCAATCCATTTACGACTTGTCTAACACGTATGTTAAAATACTTCAACATGCTTAACACATTTATAACGTGTTCGAATTGTTTAGAAAAATCACCAAACAAACCTTGCTTGAATTAGATGATATATTCAAATTGTGAATTACATCTTTAATACAATAAATGTAAGAGAAATGTTCGGTTTCATCAATCTAGCACGTGAATCTGACACGACTAGCTCTAATTGTTTTTGTTAATAGTTCGTGTTAACATGTACGTCAAATCTTGTTTCCTTAGTCTCACTCACATATCCTTAAAAGCATTATAATTGTTCAAAGTTCGAACTCTACTTATTCTAAGATTTTCTTGTGTACGAATGATTCCAATTAGAATTTAGGAACGAAAACAAAAATACAACTTAATGGTTTATAGTTAGTAGCGGATAGACCCGCGTTTTGCCGCGGTTCAATTTTAAACGTATACGACAACGTAACAATTATAGTTTTTCTGGGTTATTTTGGTTTTGGTGATTTTAATGAAATAGGCAAATCACAATGATAATTGATCTTTACACATGCGTTTACGATTTGTTATTATATCGTTATCATATAATTACTGAATATATGGTATTTGATAGGTCATGCATATCAATTAAAATAAATATATAAAAAGTAAAATCTCTTATCAAAGAAATAGCAAATATAAAAGAAATCTATAAAGACAAGCAAAAATACAATAATACTTTTCATATGATGTTTGAAGGGTTGGGGATGCTATCCTGATAGAAATACGAATAAATAAGCGCGATTAAAATAACACATATTTTTCGAATCAAGGTCACATGTTTACCGTTAAAAAAAAACAAGGTTACATGTTTACGATTAAAAAGAGGTAGTAAAGATAGAACATGAATTTTTGGTATGATTAATAAATAATTAATGTAATGGTATTTAATTATAGAAAACGACAATTGCACGAGGATTCCATTTCCACGTACCCACACGTGCAATCAATCATCCAATTGGTATCCACATCATTTCCCCTCTATTTTTATATTTCTATTTCATTTCACATCTTTTTTTCATGGGAAAATTACCAAATTAAACATTTGACCAAATAAAATTACCAAAATAACCACTGATCAAATAAAATACAAAAAGGGACCATTCAGTTTGACCCCTCGCCAAAGGCGAGGAAACCCCATATTCCCTCGCCCACGTGTCCTCGCCCACGTGTAACTATCTCGCCTACGTGGAAAATGGGTAAAAAATATCTGGTCAGCCATGTCAGCGAGGGATACAACAAACGAGGCGAGGGATTTGACCCATCCCTCGCCGAGTCAGCGAGGGGCACAACACACGAGGCGAGGGGTGCATTTATCGAGGCGAGGGATGTGACATATCCCTCGCTGAGTCAGCGAGGTCCTTCAACCGAGGCGAGGGATTTGACCCTTCCCTCGCCCACGTCAGCGAGGATGTGGCACATCAGCGAGGTGTCCTTTTTTTCATAAAAATCATTATTTTTTTCGTTTTCATAATCACATTTTTACTTAACATCACTATAACTCTCGTCATCCACAGGAATATTGTTTAAATTAGAAATAAACTTTTTAGTGACGAATAACGTAAAAATTTTGTTTTGACCATTAAAAACAACATTAATAAAATATAGTAAATCTTTATCATCAAAAATATCGATAAAATAAGTATACGTAGACATTTTATACGATAATCGTATATAACTTTGAATTCTCAGTTTTGAAGAAATCATATACTTTAATTCATCAAACGTTATGTTAGTAGATAAACTAAGAACATGTCTAACACATTTACCTTTTAATGGCACATATTATTCGACACCGTTTACAAAATGTCATTAATACCACTGCATAGTATGATATTAACTGATATTTTTAAAAATTTTAGAGAATTTTAAGAAGAAGGTTTTGAGAGAATGTAAAATTTGTTAAGGGTTAATGTGTATTATATGGGGGAAAATAAAGATTAAATTTTAAGTATTAAAAAACAATAAATATTAAAATATCAAAATATCTCGATTTTAAATTAAAAAATGGGCGAGGAGGGGCATTTTGGTAATTTCGGGCGAGGGAAACTCATAATCCCTCGCCACGTGGGCGAGGGAATTGTCAATACATATCATCAATTGGCGAGGGATGCCACGTGGGCGAGGGATTATGGTTTTCCCTCGCCAAGTCAGCGAGGGATTCCACTATTCCCTCGCCACGTCAGCGAGGGATGCCACGTGGCGCATACCGATTGGTTTATTTTTTTTTAATTCAATTTTGACTGGTTATTTTAGTAATTTACTTTGGTCAAATGTTTAATTTGGTAATTTTCCCTTTTTTCATATATCTCCAAATTTGACCAAATCTGACATCTTTCACATTACATTATTGTTTCACCCTCTTAAAACTTTAAACAAATTTAAAAGATTTTGTGTAAAGGTGATAGAGTCTATCAACACGGTTTTTAGATTATATGTGATGTTTGGTACATCTACAGACACTCATAAACGTACGTTCTAACTTCAGTTAGCTTGGCATCAGTTTTTACTAATCTTAATATTGCGTAAGTTGCAGTTATTTAGTTATAACGATGCAAAGTTTATTTATAGAAACCTTATCGTCTACCATTGCCCATAGTTGTTATTGTTAATATTGCTTAGCATTAACTTACAACTGATGATGTATTACATTAATTAGTAGCAACTTCTTACTTGTCTCATTTGTCACCACTCAGTCATACTTACTATTGAGATCGTCTGTCATTGACAATCTAAGTTGCTAATTATTCTAGTTATCATTCATTATCAATAATAACTTACTAATACTGATAACCAATGTAATACTATTGATCATTGTTAAGTAACTTTTTATCAATCATGTCAACCATAAGCAACTTTCAATGGTATTTCAACACAACCCCGCCAATGACGTTGACCCTTAGACCTAATTAGGGCGTTGGCCCAACCTCGATCATGGGGTGGTCTCCCCTTGAGACCCTTGGCGGTCTAGAGTTAAGTAATTAAGTTTTATAATAATGATCCAAATTGTTTCATTATATCTTCAGTTAACCCAAATTAACCTATATATTTTAAACCCAATGAAAGGAATCGTATACTTTGTGTTACTCATACATTGGCCATCATATTTTTTTTATGTTTTTAACCTTGTTTTGAGGTTTGAGTTAGTACAGCAACTCTGTTTGTTCATTGTTCTAAAGAGACAATGGTTTATGAGGTGAGTGGCTAGATGGAGTTGGTTGCCTCTTGGTTGTCATGTATGGTCACCCTCCCATCTCACAAACCCATTCTCTTTGTGGGTATCTATTGGATTATATGAAATCAGTTGGGCGTTGTACTAATATGTTGTTCATGCTTATAGATTAAGGTTTAAGAGCCGAACAACAATGTCAATGATAATGGCTATGTGCTTATCTTAGATGTGGTCACACCGTATACTGTTTTATAAGAACGTAATATGATATTGTAATTGTATTTGTGTTTACCTATATATGTTGGTAGCGATGTTATATCAATGATGATAGGCTTTGGTTCGTCTGAGACATCATCGAGTTGGTTATGGTTATGATATCTGGTCAGCGATGATGGAACCAATGTGCTGTTAACTTTGGTTGGCTCGATTTGATAGGCGATGATGATGCCAAAAAAGGATATGTTCGTTGTTATGGCTCAGTAAACGAAATATTTGTAGCCCCACTGAATTGTCGTCTTTAGGTTTTTAACCTTGTTTTGTGGTTTGAGTTGGTATAGCAACTCTGATTGTTCATTGTTCTAAAAGACAAGGGTTGTGAGGTGGGTGGCTAGATAGAGCTGGTTGCCTCTTGGTTGTCACGTATGGTCAACCTTCCATCTCACAAACCCATTCTCTGTGTGGGTATCTGTTGGATTATTTGAAATCATATGGGCGTTGTACTAATATGTTGGTCATGCTTATAGATTCAGATTTAAGAGCCGAACAACAATGTCGATGATAATGACTCTGTGCTTATCTTAGATGTGGTCGCACCGTATACTGTTTCATAGGAACGTAATATGATATTGTAATTGTCTTTGTGTTTACCTATATATGTTGGTAGCGATGTTGTTATATCAATGATGATAGGCTTTGGTTCGTCTGAGACATCATCGAGTTGGTTATGGTTATGCTATCTGGTGATGATGGAACCAATTTGTTGTTAACTTTGGTTGGCTCCATTTGATAGGCCATGATGATGCCAAAAAAAAGGATATGTTCGTTGTTATGGCTCGGTAAACAAAATGTTTGTAGCCCCACTGAATTGTCGTTACCGAGTCTTTAAATTTAATACGTATTATTATATTATACTATTTATAAATTTATGGTCGTTGCATTAGAAATATGGCCATGATGGTAAGAACGGGAAAAACACTAGTTGATCTTTTATATAATTTATGTAGACCAAATTCAACTGATAAAACAAATAGAAGAATAAGTAAAACTTTTACCTAGTTAATCCATTTTTCAAATAAATACATCATAAACCTAGTAAACTATATGTTAACAGTGGAAAGGCACCCTTTGGGTATATACTGGTTCACGGCAAAAACATCACCGATCTCTTGGCAACACCTTACATGTAGGTAGATTGGGTTTAAACATTTTTGTCTTTCTTTGATAATTAACTAAAAATATAAGATAAATGATTTAGGCTACTTGAGAGTAGTGACATCACTAATTAAAATACTTGAGGATAGTTAATGGTAAAAATAAAGTGAAAGAGCGGGATTAATGAAAAATCAAGGGTATTTGAGGGTACACTAGCCTCCCACCCTTAAAAAACTATAAGGCTGATTGTTGTCGAGAGCGTGGGGGGGGGCACGTGGTTTGTCGCAAACACCGTAACAGGCGCGATGGGGGCGTAATGGGGTGGCGTGAGGGGATGCGCGATGTTGATAAAGCCCGTCACTTAGTGACGTGAGGAGAGCCCCTATAGAGACCCTTCACAACACCCAACATAAAGTACAAAGTATGAGGGTTCTAAAAGGGAAATTTTAGGTGCACCGTAAGAAATTTGGGAGAAACCGGGCCTAACCGTCACGTTTTGGCCAAAATGTGACGGTTTGAAAACCTAGAGGTGACGGCTAGGTCAAACTGTCACGTATGGCCTGACTCCTGACAAAAGTACACTGATAAAGATGCACGGGTCTGAAAATAGGTCACGGTTTGGCCAAACCGTGACGGTTTCTCGTCCATTTCATGTTTTTTTATAAAAAATGTTGATTTTTTATAAAAAAAGGTATAGAATGAACATTTTTATAAAAAAAACATGAAAAAAATACCTAGGTAATGTGATGTTTATCTTGTTTGTAGTGGTTAAAGAGAGAGGGTACGTATGTATGAAGTTTTTTTTTTCAAAATGGTTTCTAAATTAACTTTTAAAAATATACTGCAAACTTAAAGCCTAACGTCAAATTTTGAGAATAAAAAAATCATCACAATTTTTTCAGTGATAAATTAATTAGTAAAAAAGTTTTAACACATTTTACTTTTGTTTTGTTGATAAATATTTTTATAGGAAAGTTTTTTTCATCCAATAAAATTAAAAGAGAGAAAAAAAGTTTTTAAAAAAACTTCTTTATAGTATAGTTTTACTTTTGATGTGTTACCATGAAATGGACGAGAAACCATCACGGTTTGGCCTAACCGTGACTGTTCAAAGTGGTAATTCCCTCATACATAACCGTCACGGTTAGGGCAAACTGTGACCTTTTGTTTCAGACTCGTGCATCTTTATCAGTGTACTTTTATCAGGAGTCAGACCATACGTGACACTTTGACCTAGCCGTCACCTCTAGATTTTCAAACCGTCACGTTTTGACCAAAACGTGACGGTTAGATCCTGTTTCTTCTAAAAACACCTGCGGTGTCCCAGCAGGACCCTTCTAAAATTTTGAGATGGAAAAAGTAAAAGGGCAAAAACCAAAAGAATACAAAAGATAGGCCCTCGTGCAACTCTGGAACACTGGACAGTAGTACTTGTCTTGTTATAGTACATACACAATAATAATGCAAGTACTTGTTTTTTTCCATGCATATGAACCCAAACATCTTGTGGTCTTTGTTCTTTCGTGTTGCTAAACATTTAATGTTTTTGGAGGTACATTCCTATTATAAAGTAGTGTATTTCATAGTTAAAAATTGTAGGTTTAAATTATACGAAGTATAGATGTAGAGAATTTAAGAGTATGGTAAATGTAAAAGTATAGAACATATGTTCGTCGATAAAATCAAAAAGCTAAACATTTGATACCAAGTGACATGTATATCCTTTTTTTGTTCTCGACATAGTTATTCAAAAACAATTAGACACTCCATCATGGTAACGCCACACAACACTCACCATAGATGGACGATGTTATTGGCATATCGCCCCACCATTGCACTCACCACATAACCCTCTCCCTATCATCACCTCCTTTGTCTTCATAGTTGTGCGACAAACACCCAGAGCAGTTTTGCAAGAAGTTTGTGCCGTAGATACATGGTCAGTGATCTGTCGTGGTCCAAATCACCTTTTTCACACATGCTACGGGGAATCCGTTACACCCGGCCTTAAATTAGTAATTTACCATTATAAGAGCTTAAATATGGGATTGAAACCAAAAGCGAGTTGATTTAATTTGAGTTTCTTCATTTTTATTACAACGTTTGTATTTACGCTATGTTCCTGAGTTCATTTAAGGAGAGAAAAGAAAGAAAGTGGAAGGAAAGAAAAAAAACAGTTGTGTTCCAGAATTTTTTTTAATGGAAAGAAATGAAAAGAAAGTAAGAAATTTGTATTCCCGAGTTTACTTAAGAAAGAAAAAGAAAGGAGATTGAAGGAAATGAAAGAAAAATAAAAACTAAAATCAATCATTCCAAAATGAAAAGAAATAGAGAGAAACAAAGAAATAAAAAAGAAAAAGAAAGTGCTTCCTTTCTTTTATCTCGTTAATTAACTCAGGAACACAACGTTAAAGCTAAAATCGGCTTATAAATTATGTGACAAAATAAGTTTTGGAGTGTTTTGTATTCATTTGTTAGTTGATTATTTTATACGTGTAAGTATTTTATATGTATTTGTTATTATAAATATATATTTACCATTATATGTATTTTGTAATTATATATTCTATTTGTAGGTTCAGAAGCCTAACCAACCTCGAAATTAGGTGTGGTCAAACTTTTTTATTAAATAAACTCCGGTTTAGGCTTAAGTAGCTTACATGTGAATTTATTTGAGGATCCAATAAGAATTTTATAGCTTATTTTTAACATAGTATGTAATTAGTAAAAGAGGTTTTTTTACAATATGCAACGTTAGTTTTATTTAGTAGCACAAAGTCTCTACAAGCATAAACATGGCTAATGAAATAACATATAAAACTTGTAGCAAGGTGTGCAGACACGAAAAACGCTGATGAACTAATTGAAATTACTCCGTTATATTGTCAAAACACATCAAATGCAAGCGAACGAATAACAAGCCTCGTTTTCAAATTGAATCCAACTTTTATTGTATTCTTGATTAATTTAACGTGAATCAAGAGACTATTGTGTTTTCGGTTCAATGCATTTCTTCTTGATTGTATCCGGCCTCACCTTCAATCAATCATTCAATTGTATCAATTTTTAATAATTACAATTAAACCCCACATCTTTTATTAGCTTTATCATTACATCCCCTAACAAAATCACAATCATATATTCCCTTAAGTTGCTTTCTAACATTTTGTTTTCAAGAAAGCAATGCCGACTCTTTTTCAGAATATTATTTTGAATATAAAGACTTTGGCTATAAAAAAGTGGTATTCGGACGTATTTGGAAACTTAGTGTTTATTATTTAAGTTTTGTACATTATTGACACATGTAATCATCAATATTAATTTTTTAATGTTGAAAATAATCAAAACTAGTGATAAACAGCGGCACACGTTGCGCGCGTGATAAACGGAAAAAATAAAGGCTCAGATACGTCATCATAGCCAAAGATGAAGAGTCTCAAACGCAAACATTCTCGTCATCATCGACATCAGACATATAAAGGTAACAGAAACACCAAAAGCAAGCAATAGTTTCACCGACCGAACATCAACGCATCATCAAGATGGTAATACTTACATCTTGGCTCAGAATCGATTCTTGGTTGCGGCTGCATGCCGGAAACGACTGCCAAGCCAGAGCAACCAAGGTCGTTTAGGGAAAATCATCATAGCCAAACAGACCCACAGAAATACAACAAACATCATATTGAATCACAAACACAAAACATCTCAGATGAATGAAGCCCATCATCATCGACATTACACATAAAGCGCACATCAGATAGAGACAGAAATGTCACAGATCTGAAAACCCTAAAAGGGTATTAGAGAGACAGAAATGCGGGGTGCAGCAACGGTGGTTAAACCACCATATTTGCCACATGCAACCACCCCGGGAACCCTAAACATGTTGAAGGGCACAAAGGCGGCTGAACTACCACCACCGTCATTTGCAGGACGTCAGAGAGAAAGGGAAGCTGAAGGGATGCAGCATAGCCAACGGCGACGGTTCAACCTCAACCACATAGCCAACGGCGACGGCCCCACCTCAACCACCCAAGGGAGGCATACGACCCCACCTTATCGCGAGCCACTACCGTACGGCGACCACAGGCGGTGGCAAAACAACCGCAAAAACCCCATCGCAGCCAGGCTCCCTCCCTCTCTCTATTACAAAAGGGGAATACAAAGAGGCGGCGGTGAAAACGCAACCGCCACTGTCGCCATCACCACCAATGAACACCGGGGCACAGTGATAACGGCACCGCCATCGTCGCCTTTGCTAACACACACCTCGTAAACCCCATCAAGAAAACCCTTCTTTGCATGTGGTTTAAGGAAGAAGGACGGCCGGCCAAGAGGCAGCGATGGCCAACCCGGAGCGGCCATCGTGTCTGCCGTCTCCGGCAACACCAACCTCCACGTCACCGTCGGCAGCCCACCGCCATAAAGGGGTGAAATGAGCCGTCTAAGAGATAAAAGGAAAGACACGCAACCCGAGGTGAAATGAAATACCAAAAATAACCCGAAATCACTGTTCATCATATTGCTTTTTTCATAGTATAATTTGGAAGTAAAATAAGGTGTATTAACAGAAAGGCGTTTTAAAAACATACGTAGACTATTCTTTCCCATGCTTCTGATCACATTTTTGTAAAATAGTCATACGATCATTATTTAATTTTAATTTTAGTTCTCCTTTCATTTTTATTTGATTTTAGATATTGTAATAATGCATTTAAATTCACATCCAAACACCCTTAATTACCCACAAATGTTTTGCACTTTTGCCTTTACTTGTTAGAAACTTAGAACCAATAACTTCAAGAGAAATCCAAGTACCAAGGCCAACTCCTTTTCAAACATAATTCACAAACCGATAACCTTGTTACCACACAAAGTACACCCTATTCATTTGAAAATGAGGGTTGCTTTGATTACTTGGTACAAAAGTATAAGAAAAGTTTGTATGGTATCTGCTAATTTCTTTTTAACAGTAATTCATATAGACGATTTATACTTCAGTGATCAAATTTGAAAAATTTGAGAGGAGCATAACGTTTTCAGACTAAAACAATTTGAGGATTTAATCCAAATGTTCAATCGGATAAAACTCAGAATAAAAAACGAAGTTTGCGAGTTTTTGTGCGTGTTCCTTGCAAGCAATTTAGTGTTGTTGAATGATTGAAAAATATTAAAAGAAAAGTATTTTTGTTGTTTTAAATTTTTCAAAAAGAAAACTTACTGATTAAATGTTAAGATATGCTTAAAAGATCAAATTTTGAAATGGTTGAGAAGGAGAAGAAAAGTGTGCCACATACTAATGATGATTCAATGAGTACTGATGGTGATAGTGATAATAGAGATGTAAGGATTACATATGAGTACATCTTACAACAATAGGTGTGTCTAAGGATCCTACTCCTAATACATCATCTAAGAGCACGATTGATGACCTGGATACCGGAATGAAGAATATGGAAGACTATTCATTGGCAATATTGGCGCATCAGTTCGGAAGTTGACCAAAGATGAAGACTATTGCACATGTGAACACATTAAAACAATGAAAATGATTAATCAAAGACGATAAAACTGATATCTTTATATGTGAACACTAACCTATAAATACTGACTTTTTTATGATAAGATTACTTAAATTTGATTAAATACACATACACATAAACAATGTCACAATATAAAAAGGACTAATCTATCTTTATATTTTCATAATATTATGATATGCTAACAGATTGAATTTATGTAAACAAAGCGTGCACATAGTGAGTGATCTATCTAGTAGTTTTGATATCTCAACAAACTTAAAAGAGGCTACACCAAAGTAAAGAACATATGATGAAATAATTAGTAACCCACAAGTACAACATATACCTCTTTTAAACCTACACAATTCTATCAAGAACAAAGTTGGGTTAGTTACTTGTACATTATGCATTAAAAGTTGTACATTGTGTAATGAATCTAACATTTTCACCTAACAATAGAAAAAACATACCAAAGTAAATCCCACAAAGATTTTATCTTTGATGTATGCACAAAGATGGAAATGGAGATAGAATGGAATAGGTTTCTCCTCAATTGGTTAAGTGAGATTGATGCATTCTCTTGATACCAAAATGGGAATTGCAACTTTTGTGTCAAATCCCTTTCTTTTGATCTCTCACTTATTCACACTTCTTTTCAAGTCACAATCTCTTCTTATCTTTTGTGACACTTGAAGACAATTAGTCACTATCAACAACAGAAAGATGAGGGCTTAAAGACCAACCAAACTTGCTTGCAATCTAACTTGGAGTTTTGTAAGAGGACCCATCCTAACCACTCGTGTGAGGGACACCTTAATGTTTAAAGTTATAAAACAACATACGTTTGTTATCAATTAATGCATTGAGATAGGATTTTCTTTCCATGCTCGTACACCATGTGTACGGACAAAATGTGGACCAATTTAGATAATATTATTGTACGTCAATTCGAAAGTGAGATAATTGAAGTGCATAATGGAGTGTTTTAAACTTTTTATACTCATAATATTCATCTACTAATGAGCGTAAAAAGAAAGAAAATGTTAACTTAAACATCGGTTAAAATTTATTTTTTCTGATAAAGGTATTTTAAGTTGTTTTTTTTTCTTACGGAATAACAGTTTTGAATATTAAAGGTATAAAATCAATAAGTTGGACCAGAGTCGACTTCCTTGTTTGAAGCGGAAATTCGCCTCCAAATTACTAGGGGTAGACTAGTCAAAATAAATGTACACGATTAAGGGGCAGTTTGACAACTTCTGAATGATTAAGTGCTGAACCAATAAGAGGTCTGAACCATTAACTGCTGAACCATTAAAAGGTCTGAACCATTAATAACTAGTATATCGTTTAACTATTTAAAGGCAAATGTCTGACCAATTCAGATAATATGTCTTAACCATTCAGCATTAGACCTCTTAGCCATTCAGCATCAGTATAATGCTTAACCATTCAGAGGTAAATGTCTTACCCATTCATATATGTGCTCGCGAAACAAACAGTTTGAACCATTAAGTGTTGAATCATTCGGACATCTGAACCATAAGAGGCTGATTAAGAGACTGCTAAACAACCCCTAAGTTTTATTATGAGATCTATTCAATCATGTAATATTGGTGGCCGGTATTTGAACAATTAATTTGACTAAAGCTTGTAAAGTTAGGGAAGAATTAATCACATGATTATATATGATTAAAGTCCAATCAAGTTCTATCATGATTCCCACGAATTCACCTAAAAACAAAATTTTTGGAATTAATATTGTGGCCTACTATACATAATTACATATATCAATCACTTTTGCAATCTAACCCCCCTCCCCTCTCACATCGCACGGAACGTATAACTTGTACGGGCCTTATATCTTTTACAAAGGGGTATGTTATTGATGAGGCACACAAATGAGTATTTTGAGTACAAATCAATTTTACAAAAAAAAGAAAACACACACACACACTATCGGAACATTGGAAAAAAAAACTAAACACAACCACGCATTTCGTGTTTTAGAAGAAGTTAAGGAACCATTGTTATATCTTCGCGCTAACCGACATGAGTTTCGTTGTTACGCGCCGTGAGTTTGGTTTTATTGCCTTAGTTTGTTGAAAACCATAAAAAGTTAATATCGAATTTGGTTTAATTATATTTTTCGGTCCGGTTCGGATCAAATCGGGTTGGATCCGGACTTCCGGTTCATCACCGAAAAACATCGTTAAAATGGTCAATAAAATCTTGTATTTGTATATATATCAAAAAACATATTAAAGCAATTAAACTTATAAAAATGTTTATTATTTGATGTTTAAAGCCAGTATACTCATAGAATTAATGATATATAATATGTTTAAAACAATTATACTCATCGTTAAAACGGTTCCCACTCTATATTGCCTATGATGTTCAACATGTTTGAGAACAATGTTGACCGGTAAATATAACATTTAATCTCTCATATATCTTGATGCTAATATAAATTTAGCTTGTTTGATAGTAAAAACATTTATCTTGATAAAAAAAATTTCTAACTACGTACTTGATTATTTGAGGGTAAAAGTATTAAATTTTACTAGGTTACAGACTCCGGTTAGCGGGAAAATATAGTTTGCGCGGACTGTAACCTTATTGTAGTTCCACTCCCGACAATGTGTTTGCAACATTTTTGCTTTCTCTTTAATTTTAAAAATTTAATGGGGGCGATTACATAATTTTATGGGGGGCGGTCGGGATTTTCACATACACATAACACTAGGAAAAAAAATTTAGGGTGGGCCGCTGTCCCCCTTCATTCCAATGTAGGTACGCATATACTCCACTGATATCGCATATACTAATTGCTAATGCTCTGTTATATTATAGTGTCTAGAAATGTGTGGAGTCAATGTGAAGATCCGAACCGGTTTCTAAAGAAAAACTACACCAGATCAGTTACAAATGAGATTCAAACCCCGTTTCTAAACTAGTTTCCAAGTTTTTATACCTAAATGACAAAGTGGTTTCTAACTAACGGGTCAGATCGAAACCGAACATGTTTAACCCAAACTAATATAACTTTTGCGAATGAAGAGAACATATAATATTAATAAACAACCAACAATTGAAAAGTAAAAATGTTTTGCAAATGAAGAGAAATTTAAATTGTTGTTTTCCAAGTTTTTTTTGAACTAATATAACTTTTTTAACACCACTGTTATCAGCTTTGAAAGTTCACCAACTTGCAAAAACAATATTATTTTTTTCAAATATCGTGTAATAGTTTTTTTAAATATATAATATTACTTCTTATATTAATTAACAACCCTTAGATACGTTAAATTATGATTAGTTATCTAAGATGACGGTTTGATGATTCGATCCAACGGCACCTCTCTAGTCTAAGGTGTTATTTATTTGTTAAGTTTTTTTATGGGGTATGTTATAGATACACCCTATTTATTTCCATCATCTCTATCTCTCTCTATACATACATATAGATACATGGAGAGAGATAGAGACAATAGGGTGTTTAAATAACAAAAAAATGATGTTTGTATAACACAACCATTTTTTTATATGTGGCTACAACTCACTCGGGTCCTCCAAGTTTCCTAAAATCCCATATGTACCCCTCAATTTTGAAAAGTGTATAAAATCCTTTATGAAAAACTTTACGACCATTAAACATAGATATTTTTTTTTTATCTTTTACCTACTAGCTTTTAAATTAAGAGCTTGATTTTAGATAAAATTAATTAATAAGGTCAATAATCAATATTAAATAACCAATTAAGTTTTTTTATTAAATCTACTAATCTCGTTTATTTAATTTAAAGCCTAATTCATTTTCTGTTAACCTATTATAATCATCATTCTATAATTATTTTTAAAAGTTCACTTAAAAGTTACCTAAATTGAGAGACATTAATAACGAATTTCTGATTGTGGAAGAGGATAATAGCAACCTAGGCAAAGATCAGCAAATTGCAATTCCTACTTTGGTGCTTAGTGCGGCTATGAATCAAAAAACATTTTTTTCAAATGTGTTTATTATGGATTTCAATTTATTAGTTTATATATTCACATATTTCAATTGAAAAGTTATCATATGGCCTAATCATCTTTTTCTTATATACTCACATATCACATGTGCTTTGATTTAACTATTTGTTTATCTTTTTTGTTTTTCAAATAAATAAAAAATTTAATTAAATATATAATGAAAATAATAGTTGATTTTTTGAGGCCTTATGAAAAATAAATAAATTTCATTAATTAAATATATAATGAAAATTAATTAAATATATAATGAAAATAATAGATATTCAAGTGTTATTTAAAAAAATTAATTTAGAACATCTTTAATGAGATCCTTTTAA
This sequence comes from Flaveria ramosissima, assembly GCA_025215565.1. Classification (NCBI taxonomy): domain Eukaryota; kingdom Viridiplantae; phylum Streptophyta; class Magnoliopsida; order Asterales; family Asteraceae; genus Flaveria; species Flaveria ramosissima. The sequence goes on from CM046035.1 coordinate 70,654,058, forward strand.
ACATAATCCAATAAACTTTTATTTACACGACTTGAACCGACCAGAACCAATATTTCCAAATCAAGTTGAGCTGCACTTGACATGCAAAAAAAAAAACAACCCTGAGAAAAAAATTCCTAGGCCCACTATAGATACCATATTTACTGTTAATAATTTTATACATAATGAATTACATATATTTTTAATCAATATATATAATACGTCGTGTAAAAGTAAAATGAGTTTAGCAATTCTTTAGCATATTCATGGTTCTAAAAAGAACGTCACAAGGTTAAATTCACCCTTATGATTTACTTTTCTGGGGAGTTCCTTTACCAAAATGGTGTTTTTAAAAATTTATTTCTTAAATTGGTTTTGAAAAGTATTTACCGAAATGAGTATTTATTAAAAGCTTTTATTTTCTTACTTATAATCTTATTGTATAAAAGAGTTTCAGTTTTAATTAATATTTACTAAAAAATGTTAAAGGAAAAAAAACCAAATATTTTTTTGAATCTGCAAGTCAAAAAAGAAATATTTTAAATGTTTTTAGTTGTTCAAAAATATTTTCTTAAAACCTTTTCTAAATATAAATATTTGATATTAAATATTTGATACGTACTAACAAGTATAATCTATTATACATTATCTTTTAAATCTATAAGAATTTATAAAAACAATTAATGTCTCTGTCATAGTTTAAAAAGGTTTTTTTATGTGTTTTATTTCCTTCATAAAAGTTCTGGAGGGTTTTTTTTTCTTAAATAGAGATGTGTGTCCTTTTTTATCACAAAAATAGATCTTTAAATTTTCTTGAAAAATAGAAACGTTTGTGTCTTTATTTTTTTGAACATAGATACTTTTTGAGCACGTTTGTAAATTATTTAATAGGAAATGCAAACTAATGTATTAAAAAAACAATTTATATAATATCATGATCAAACAAAAAAATCAAATGTTTTATCTTGTTCTTTATTAGATTTTTATTTGTAAAAGGAATTAAGAAAACGTTTGTGAAGAACTAAAACCATTTAAAAGAGACTTTTTTTTTAAATAAAACTGCAGGTTCAAAAAAAAGAAGAAGAAGATTTTGGTTTTGTAGTAGCTTTTTCCTTTTAGCCCTTTTTAATTAACATTATTTAATTAAAAGTAAAAGTTCTTTTTATTAATTACACGATTGGTCCATGTGTTTTGCTCATATTACAATATTATTTTCGACTTTTGAGAAATTACAGGTTTGGTCCCAACTGTTTGCGAAAACGTAACACGATTGGTCCCTAAAATGGATAACCGTTAGTTTTTGCTATTAGATTGTTTAAAATGACCATTTTATCCCTGTTAATATTATTATTAGGGTATTTCTAAATGCACCCTAGTCTAGTTTCTATTCTCACCTTAGTCTACTACATTAAATGTATTCACTAACTTTATTGTTAATCTAACAATTTGAAAATTTTAAAAATTTAATACAGTTAATAACTTCAAATCTGAACAAAATTAATACAGTAAACAATTTGAAATTTGAACAACATTAATAACTTAATACAATTAATAACTTCAAATCTGAACAAAATTAATACAGTAAACAATTTGAAATTTGAACAACATTAATAAATTTTTTAACATTATAAATCTCTTTATTGGCAAATGAAGAAGCCATCGTGACCGGTACCCGTTCTTGCTGAAACACTTCGAAATCAGGTTGCCGGAACACTTGCAAATCAGGAAGCTCACACCGTGTAGTCAGGACACTCGCAAATCAAGGAGCTTGCACCATCGTGAAGCCGGGACACTCGCAAATCAGGAAGATTGCACCATCGTGAAGCAGGGACACTCGCAAAGCAGGAAGCTTGCACCATCGTGAAGCCGGGATACTTCACACTCGCAAATCAGGAAGCAGGAAAGAAAACAGTTGATCGGAACCGGTGTTGCCGGAATTTCGTCGTTCCATCGCCACCAGCGTCGCACACTCGCACCCAAACAATCGATTTCTTCTAAGTTGCAGATCAGGTAAAATAATCGATTTCTTTTATGTCGTAAATCAAGCAATCTATTTGTTCTAAGCTTGTGGTTGAAAAGGGTTTATGGGGGAGGAATATTTTCGGTGGGCAGTGTACCTAGGTTCTTAGTTGGGGAAGAAGAAAGACGTAAAGTAAAGTTGTTGTCTTTCAAAATTGATTATCTAAATATACTTATATATATTTAATTGTTTTTTATGTACCTGTATCTACCACCTCTCTAAGTTTTTATATATTTTATTCTAATTTCACAATATAAAGCTAGTTCATGTATGTACCATTTCTTTTAATTTTTTAAGTATAACAAGTGATATATAATATTTTGTGTATAGGTTTACACAAAAAAAATGGCAAGTAGATCAATATTTTTAACTGATGAGGTATAATATTTGGGTTTTTTTATATACAAGTATTAGGTAATTGGTTTATTTATTATTATTATTTTTTGACAAACTATTTCTCAATTTAAGGTGTTTAGATCTCGCGAAGATCTAATAAATTGGGTGCAAAACGTAGCACGCTCCCTCGGTTTTGTTGTTGTTATTAAACGATCAAGGGTAAGCTACATTGGCTACTTGTCTAAAATTGTATTTGGTTGCGAGCGCGGCGGTGTATCCCGAAGTAAAAATACAAGTGATCCTAATAAAGATATTGGGTTCGTCATAGAGCTGCGTCTGCGGATGGATGGCAAGACATGTACATGCAACGTCTAGAATTGTATAAACAACTCAATCCTTGTAATCCCACTAAACCTTTTTTAAACATTGAGGATTAGTTATTAATTTTTACCTCGTATATTTTTTTAATTTGTCAAAGATATTTATATAAGAAATACCAATTAGTTTGCATTAATATAAAAACCAATGACTTAGGTATTGGTATAAGATATTATTTTAAACATATGCTTAAAATATTTATGAATGTATTATAAAAATATTAATTAGTTTGCATTAAATGGTTGTATTTAATGTGAAAATCATAGTCTAATATTAGTTTTCATTAAATGGTTGTATTTAATAAAGATTCTATAAACAATGATTAGATAATAATAATAATAATTATAAGCTAGGTATTAGTAGACCAGGGTGCATAGAGCAACACCCTTATTATTATTAGTATTATTATTATTATTATTAAAAAGCCTTTCCACCGCCATTACCATACCACCCTGGCCACCACCGGTTGATCACTGCCGGCGAACATCATCACCATACCACCACCCAAATATACCAAATCAGATCTACCAACAAACCACCACTATCACCATCACCAACAAACACCAATACACCAGCACCCGTCCACCGTCAACTCCTTTCCACCCGCCACCGTCGTCACCATTGTAACACATATCTAAACCACCATCATCGTCCTCCCGCCGGAATATCGGATAACCCGGCGATATGGTCCATCGACCATTGATCAAGCCACTGTTGCAAACACACCATGGATGTAAACCCAAACCCCCTTTAATTACCATGTGATTACGTTTCCAAACATGTGGCGGGGTAGAAGATACAGTGGTGATGGTGTTGGCGGTTGCTGACGGGAAAAGGTGGTTAGGTGAGGTGAGGGTGGACGGTGGTGGTGATGATTGCAGAGGAGGGCGGTGTTGATCCGACAACTGTGACGGATTTGCTGCAGGTGATGGTAGTAGGGGATCAGGCGATGATGATGGTGGCGGCGGCTTACGGGCAGGTGACAATGTGAGCCGGTGGTGGTTCACGATGGAGATGAGGAGATAAGATGACATTGTTGTGGTGTGTATATATATATGTGTGTATATATATACTATTAATATAATATAGAGTAAATTGACACTTTCATCTAATAGTTTGTTTTTTTGCATCTGGGTCCTTATGGTTTACAAAACTTGTCATATTCATCCAATCCGTTAACTCCATCCAGAATTTCCATTAAATGAGGGGTATGTTGGTCATTTTACATATATGTTTTTATTTTTCTTTTTTTAACTGATTTAATATATCTTCTTTAAATACATTGTTATTTTACTTCATGTGGTTTGAGCATATTTGCCAATTTAGTCCAAAAAGAACCACCACACCACCACCCATCACAAGAACCACCAAACCACCGCCACCACCCCATCACAAAGCCACAAACACCACACCAGAGCGCCCACCACCACCACGCACACCGAATCGTCGCTACGATGTAAACCCTAGAAATCGACTGTCAGTATTGAACTTGTAACATACCGCTTTGAAAACGCATATCAAACCCTACTAATGTAACATCCGCCCATTTTAAATTATAAACCCAAATCCGAATCCATTTTTAACTTTCATCCGATATAAAAAAATAATAATAATAAATTATTAAAACTATATTGTTTATTTTATTGAATCATAAGTTAAATGCGTAATTTAACCAATCTTGACTATTGTCTTATTTAATTTTTATTTATTTAATCATTTGAGCAATTTATAATAAACTTTATAAGTTATAAATAAAGTTTATAAATTTATAAAGTTGGAATATTAACTAGGAGTTTCTTTTTATTAATTAAAATAAATAAATAAAGTATGAAAATTTTTATAAGACTCACAAGATTTATAAAGGTTTATAAAGATAAATTAACTTATTAATTGATTTTGGTCTTATAAAGTCCAGGGTCTAATATGTAATTCCTAATACTTGAAATAAAAGTTTTAAAACATAAAATAACAAACCATAAAACCTCAGGGACTGAATGTGTCAAAATCCAAAACCCAACTCCCCCACTTTCCCCTCACCCGTAAATCCGGCGGTTTGCTCCGGCCACCGCCGGAAACCGCTCCGACGAAGCCCCAAAACCACGAAAAACACCCGGTTAGTCACCCAAATCGTTCCACATGAATGCAAGACTACGTTTCGAACCATAATTGCACTTTAAATCGAGCTTAAATTCCACAATGGATGTCGAATGAACTTGGTAACCGTTGGCCTTAATCACTTAACCGTTCGAACATTAAAACTCAATAATAAACTAATTAAATGTGTGCTAACGTTCGTCTTAACGTTTCTAATCCATTAATCCTTCCAATTTCGAATGAAACGAAGAACTAATCCTCGAATTGAAACCATTTCAATCCGTGTTCGAACCGAAACTGTTTAGGGTCAACCACATCAAATCGTGGCTATATAACAGAGGGTAATCAGTCCTTTTGGTCCTTTTAACCTCACTGTACACCCAATTCCTTGAACGATCCACCGTAGTATCGAAATCAATCCTGTTGTTCATCGCAAGGTTAACCGGAGTCAAACCGAGGCTAAGATCTTCAATTCAATCCTAAACAAGTAAGTTAAATACATGGTTATGCTCGTTTTATCATAGGGAACAAAAGCCCTATGGTTTTGAGCATGTATCTAATCGATTGAAACTTCAATTTGGATTAATCTGTTTCTAGGGTTCTTCGGATTTGGGGGGGGGGGGGGTTTACTTGTTTTGTTTTAAAAGATAACGGAAACGGGTATTGACAGGCCTAGGCGACCCAGCCTAATGGTAAACTCTTCCCTTGTGAACCTGGAGGTCCCGGGTTCGACCCCGGGCCACCTCCCATTTTCTTTTTTTAGGCTTTTCAGCCTTAAATTAAGTTCTAAAATATTTCTAATAAATATAAAAATGGAGTTTGTAAACTCTAAATATTTCTAAAAGCATCAAATCATTTTCTATATTGTTTTATAAAATTTAGACAAATAAATATTTCTTTTTAAAAACATATATATATATATATATATATATATAAAGTTTATACTTGGTTATTTTTATGAAACTAAAATACTTATTGGTTCAAACATTGCTTTTAAATTATTATTATTATTATTATTTAAAAAAAAACGTGTTAATCACATTTGGTTATAAAACTTTATTTCAACTTTATATCTAGATTTTTCAAATTATTGTTTCAAATTGTGATTACTAAACTATATTTAATTTATATATATATATATATATATATATATATATATATTCAAATTTATATAAATATTATGTTTTCTTTATATATACATAACCTTCCTCAAAATGTTGCAAACTTCTTTGAGTTTAATTAATATAATTGGTTATATTTTGATAAACATAATTATAAGACAAACCCCAAATGCTAAATGGGAACCCTAGTCCTCGTCAATTCGTTAATCTTCTTATAATTAAACTTAAATTTTGTAAATATATACTTAGGTACCTTGTGAAGAACCACGTTGGATCGTTGCTTATTATAATTTCTTATTAATCATCATTTTTCTATACTTCTTGCCATGTGAGTATTTCCATACCCCTTTTGCTTATTTTCACACTTTGGGGTGAAACATGTTAACTTATACTTTGCACTTGTAAACTTATTTGAGACTTGTAAACTTTATGGCAATTCATCATGTTAAGTTGTGGTTAGTTGAACTTTTATGGTTACCATGTTATGGCGTTATATGTACAATCATTAACTATTGCTAGCCCAGCGAAGTCATAGATCTATGGGTAAGACAAGCCTGCTTGGTTGATCCAAGTACACCTAGCTGATCGTATATACTTTTAACGTTTGAGACTTGTAAAACTTTGTCGAGGTTTGATTGTTGCATTGTTCATAACATCCCTAATCACTTTATTCACTAACTTATGACTTGAATTGCCATCTTTTATATACTTATGTATTGAAAACTATGGAATGCTCACCAACATTTTTATGTTGACCCTTTATTTTTAACATGTTTCAGGTATACCCCAAGTTTATGTTCTACTCTTTGAAGCTTATTGCATCTAGGATTGGACCTAGTAATAAAATGGATGAACATGTTATTTGAAACATTTGTATATGATGTATTCTTTGTTGAAACATTTGTTTGTAATGTTATTAATGAAACTTATGAATAATATATTTGGATTTAATAAATAGCGTTATGTGGCTGTGAACAATCGTAACCCTCACATCTCGACGTTTCCGCCGTCAAGGTTGGGGTGTGACAGATTGGTATCAGAGCCCATAAATATAGGGATTTAGGTTATTAGAAATGGTGACCTAGACTATAGTTGCATGAACCTCATAGAAAGATCCTTATAACTTTGTGCTTACATGTAGTTTGCATGCTACATAATGCTATGCCTTTTGTGCAACTTGATGCCTTAGCATAGGATTGCCTTATGTATGCTTAAACTTAGTTACTTGTCTCCCTAACTTAATTTTAACTCTTTGACTCTCCCCCACAAATGAACTTCTTAAACTTATTCTCAACGACACGTGAAATCTACACTTATCGTCGTGGGTTCAATTCCTTAGACTCTATGTCTAATCTATGAAAATCTCATCAAGGTTTTGATTTCATAAACCAAAGAAATTTGTGTGACACATAGACACCTGTATCCTGGATTTCCTGGCAAAAGGCCTTCGGGCTAAGGCAAGCATATCGTATAAATCTCATTGTGAGACCAGTTATGCTTACCTGGGGATTTCTGGGATGAGTGATAAACTATGGTCAACATACACAAGTCTCTATGGCAAATGGGTCAATTTACCTTGACGTGTCAACGATTCCAAATGGTAATGCGTTACCAAATGGAACCATCCTCTTCGTGTCTTAAAAATCTTTGATTCCTTGAACTGGTATCTCTTTATTCTTATCATACATAATGTTCCTATTAATAATGAACCTACCCTACATTTCAACTCGTACGTTTAAACACCGTTATACGTTGAGCGTTTCATGTAACTATTTCTATATCTCGACCAACGTGAACATGGATCTTAATATACCCAAAGATATTGGGAATCTAAACCGAATGGTCATCAAAAACTTTAAACCGTTACTTATGGTTCTCAAGTCTTCTTAAGGATGTGTCCCATAAACATGCAATGCTATAGGTGGAATTCTTACATCTCGGGATACTTTGTCTAGGCAAAGTGTAAATGGTGATTTGACTCGATCATTGAATCCATTTACTTGACTCGAAACCCTTGAGATGAGTGATCACTTTTAAGTACGCGTGTCTTCAATAAGGCTATGGTTGACCTCATATCTTGAGAAGTCCATGTACTCCTTTCGATTGTGAATCGAATGTTCACATCTCATTGTGGTGTTGAATAATTTCCTGCCCTTGATTTCGTCTTCCCGATTGAAACCATCCAAGATTTGAACACCACAACAACTTCTGTTATCTTGAACTTTGATCTTAAGCTTGTAAGCATGATTTTTCCTTTTGTTACATTGATGAAACTTGGAATTTTCTGAATCTCTAATTGATATTATTTTCCCTTCGTCGTTAAGTCAAACTCCGTACCGTCTGCACCGTGAGAGATGCAAGTGGTTGCAAGTCAACCTATGACTAAGAACACCCGTATCTCCTAAATGATTCTAACTCATCAAAACAGGGGTGATTCCCTTACTCTGATGATTCTCTATTCGTTTCGATAAATGGTTTCCAATTGTGATTTATAAAAATTTCATCCTCTGGATCGGGGTGATTTCCTTATCCCGAGGATTGACTTCAATTATTTTCTTTGGAATGGCGTTTCAAAAATGACATGATCTCACCAAAATAGGATTGAAACCCGTACTTTGGTGACAAATGTCAATCTTCGATTGTTTTCTTGTTATTATGAAATTCAATCATCAAGATAGGCGTGAATTCCATACCTTGATGATAACATCATCTTTATGAATTGTATTTGTTCAAATGAGACGACTTCATCAAAGTAGGAGTGAATTCTGGATTTTGATGAAGAAGTTCATCTTGTTATATTTTGTTTTTGTAAAACTTCACCGTTAAGATAGGAGTGATTTCCCTTACCTTAATGGTAAGTTACCTCGTCTTATTTCTGTGGATCCTCAACAAGGAGTTGGGATCGAACTTTTTGATTGGTAAGTTAGTGGTCATACCTTGGGGATACACCATCAAGTTAGGAGTGAAAACCACACCTTGGTGACTATTCTCATTTCTTGATCTCCAACCTACCAAGGTTTTAATCAAGTTACAAGAAACATGTAGTAACTTGAAGGGTGAACCAATGTTAGTGTTTGGACCTATCAAGCCAAAGCATGATTTCTGAATTTGAAAAGAGACCCGAACACTCTAGGTTGATTTTGATTCCGAGCTTGGAGCATTTAAATTTTTAAAACGATTTCTTTCCCTTTTATCTTCATGTTTTAACTCGATCTAGCTACATCGAACCATTTATTCCTTACTTATCAACTTCCATTTTGAGTTGTCATCAACGCATGATTGTGTGATGGTAGCCTTCTTAAACAATCTTTCTACTAAATGAAGACATTATCAACTTGTGATTATGTCTTTCTAGTCATACGAATGTTCTCGACTGTACTTATGGGTTTGATGAATTACGTATGCAATCTATACTTGGAAACTTGCTATCTTGCAAGACATGGTTACAAATGCATGTCTTATTGTTTGCGTTACTTCTTGAATCACTTTTGAACCCTCAACCTTAGAAAATCTTTAAAACTCTATCTTCGTTTTCGACTAACGAGACTCGTTATTACTTACATTGTAAAGTGGAGGTTCATAAACCTTCGTAACTTGTAGTCAAGGGTTTGGCATAAAAGAAAAGACGTAACTTGGTATGTATCCAAGTGTCTTACCTTCACATATGACAAAGCCTAACATTCGTGTTCCTATGAATCTCCTGTTTAACTTTTCATCACTAAGTGCCTCTTATCTTAGATGCCGTGATGACAAATGGTGCATTATAGACCGATTAACTAATTTCATATTGACTCATGTGGGTTAACGGGTCGAGAAATTGGCTCGTATCTATCTCAAATAGTCGTATACCGTGGTATGTCGTTAAACATCGATCATTAATTTGGGATGATCAATTCATTTTCTGCTTTTAATAATGTTCCTAACCATCGTTGTGAACTTATTCCAAAATCTTCGCATATCGTATTATTCTTAGACCGATGATTGGTCAAAGGAGAGATACATATTCACAAGATATGCGTTAAGATCGTTTCATATAGTGACGTTTGGAATTCTTAAATCCTGACGGTTAACCTTTCTTATCATTGTTGGTCCTTATTGATTTCTAGACATCAAATTACTACGAAATTATATTCTAGAAGTTGTGACTTATGAATCTAAGGTACCACGGTAGCTCGTCATCGTTTTTCAACGTTTCATCTCAAAATGTCTCGCGTTTATTATGTTATGAATTTTGTAAGATTCCATAAAGTGAAGCGTTCCACCTGTAATCAAACGTCAAACAATGTTCGTTGAACACTCACTTTTCATTATAACTCCTTTGTTCATTTAAGTTCATTCTAAATTTCGGGACGAAATTTCTTAAAGTAGGGGAGACTGTAACATCCGCCCATTTTAAATTATAAACCCAAATCCGAATCCATTTTTAACTTTCATCCGATATAAAAAAAAATAATAATAAATTATTAAAACTATATTGTTTATTTTATTGAATCATAAGTTAAATGCGTAATTTAACCAATCTTGACTATTGTCTTATTTAATTTTTATTTATTTAATCATTTGAGCAATTTATAATAAACTTTATAAGTTATAAATAAAGTTTATAAATTTATAAAGTTGGGATATTAACTAGGAGTTTCTTTTTATTAATTAAAATAAATAAATAAAGTATGAAAATTTTTATAAGACTCACAAGATTTATAAAGGTTTTATAAAGATAAATTAACTTATTAATTGATTTTGGTCTTATAAAGTCCAGGGTCTAATATGTAATTCCTAATACTTGAAATAAAAGTTTTAAAACATAAAATAACAAACAATAAAACCTCAGGGACTGAATGTGTCAAAATCCAAAACCCAACTCCCCCACTTTCCCCTCACCCGTAAATCCGGCGGTTTGCTCCGGCCACCGCCGGAAACCGCTCCGACGAAGCCCCAAAACCACGAAAAACACCCGGTTAGTCACCCAAATCGTTCCAAATGAATGCAAGACTACGTTTCGAACCATAATTGCACTTTAAATCGAGCTTAAATTCGACAATGGATGTCGAATGAACTTGGTAACCGTTGGCCTTAATCACTTAACCGTTCGAACATTAAAACTCAATAATAAACTAATTAAACGTGTGCTAACGTTCGTCTTAACGTTTCTAATCCATTAATCCTTCCAATTTCGAATGAAACGAAGAACTAATCCTCGAATTGAAACCATTTCAATCCGTGTTCGAACCGAAACTGTTTAGGGTCAACCACATCAAATCGTGGCTATATAACAGAGGGTAATCAGTCCTTTTGGTCCTTTTAACCTCACTGTACACCCAATTCCTTGAACGATCCACCGTAGTATCGAAATCAATCCCGTTGTTCATCGCAAGGTTAACCGGAGTCAAACCGAGGCTAAGATCTTCAATTCAATCCTAAACAAGTAAGTTAAATACATGGTTATGCTCGTTTTATCATAGGGAACAAAAGCCCTATGGTTTTGAGCATGTATCTAATCGATTGAAACTTCAATTTGGATTGATCTGTTTCTAGGGTTCTTCGGATTTGGGGGGGGGGTTTACTTGTTTTGTTTTAAAAGATAACGGAAACGGGTATTGACAGGCCTAGGCGACCCAGCCTAATGGTAAACTCTTCCCTTGTGAACCTGGAGGTCCCGGGTTCGACCCCGGGCCACCTCCCATTTTCTTTTTTTAGGCTTTTCAGCCTTAAATTAAGTTCTAAAATATTTCTAATAAATATAAAAATGGAGTTTGTAAACTCTAAATATTTCTAAAAGCATCAAATCATTTTTTATATTGTTTTATAAAATTTAGACAAATAAATATTTCTTTTTAAAAACATATATATATATATATATATATATATATATATATATATAAAGTTTATACTTGGTTATTTTTATGAAACTAAAATACTTATTGGTTCAAACATTGCTTTTAAATTATTATTATTATTATTATTTAAAAAAAAACGTGTTAATCACATTTGGTTATAAAACTTTATTTCAACTTTATATCTAGATTTTTCAAATTATTGTTACAAATTGTGGTTACTAAACTATATTTAATTTATATATATATATATATATATATATATATATATATATATATATATATATATATATATTCAAATTAATATAAATGTTATGTTTTCTTTATATATAAATAACCTTCCTCAAAATGTTGCAAACTTCTTTGAGTTTAATTAATATAATTGGTTATATTTTGATAAACATATTTATAAGACAAACCCCAAATGCTAAATGGGAACCCTAGTCCTCGTCAATTCGTTAATCTTCTTATAATTAAACTTAAATTTTGTAAATATATACTTAGGTACCTTGTGAAGAACCACGTTGGATCGTTGCTTATTATAATTTCTTATTAATCATTATTTTTCTATACTTCTTGCCATGTGAGTATTTCCATACCCCTTTTGCTTATTTTCACACTTTGGGGTGAAACATGTTAACTTATACTTTGCACTTGTAAACTTATTTGAGACTTGTAAACTTTATGGCAATTCATCATGTTAAGTTGTGGTTAGTTGAACTTTTGTGGTTACCATGTTATGGCGTTATATGTACAATCATTAACTATTGCTAGCCCAGCGAAGTCATAGATCTATGGGTAAGACAAGCCTGCTTGGTTGATCCAAGTACACCTAGCTGATCGTATATACTTTTAACGTTTGAGACTTGTAAAACTTTGTCGAGGTTTGATTGTTGCATTGTTCATAACATCCCTAATCACTTTATTCACTAACTTATGACTTGAATTGCCATCTTTTATATACTTATGTATTGAAAACTATGGAATGCTCACCAACATTTTTATGTTGACCCTTTATTTTTAACATGTTTCAGGTATACCCCAAGTTTATGTTCTACTCTTTGAAGCTTATTGCATCTAGGATTGGACCTAGTAATAAAATGGATGAACATGTTATTTGAAACATTTGTATATGATGTATTCTTTGTTGAAACATTTGTTTGTAATGTTATTAATGAAACTTATGAATAATATATTTGGATTTAATAAATAGCGTTATGTTGCTGTGAACAATCGTAACCCTCACATCTCGACGTTTCCGCCGTCAAGGTTGGGGTGTGACAACTAATACCTCTACAATACTCGTTTTCAAGGGTTCCATATGCGTTTTGAAGGGGTTTGTTACAAGTTCAAGATTAACAGTTGGTTTTTAGGGTCCACATGGTGGTGGTGATCTAGTGTGTGTGGTGATGGCGAAGATCTAGTGCGTGGCGGTGGCGACGGTCTAGTGTGGTGTTGGTGGTTTTATGATAGGGTGGTGGTGGTGGTGATGGTTTGGTGGTTCTTATGATGGAGTGGTGGTGGTTTTGTGACGTGGTGGTGATGTGGTGGTTCCATCACGAGTGGTGGTGTTGTGATGTTTTATGACAAGATGGTGGGTTTCTTTGGACTGAATTGGCAAACATGCCCAAACCACATGGACTAAAATAGCAATGAATTTAAAAGAGATATATTAAATCGGGTTTTAAAAAATAAAAAAATAAAACATATATGTAAAATGACCAATATACCCCTCATTTAATGGAGAATGTTGGATGGAGCTAACGAACTGGATGAATATGACAAGATTTGTAAACACAGGGACCTAGATGCGAAAAACAAACTAATTTTCACCAAACCATAGGGACGAAAATGGCAATTTACTCTATAATATATACATAATTATTTAAATTAAAATAAATTGGGTCCCACATATATTAAAATTATTGTAAGTATTTTGTTTTTTAGTCAAGGGTAGAAATGATTTTTTACACTCACTTAACTGAGAAATTTAATAGAAGTTAGTGTGAGTTCCAATCGTGTTACGCTTTCGCAAACAGTTGGGACCAAAACTGTAATTTTTTTAAATTTGGGACCAATATTGCAATATGAGCAAACTACAGGGACCAGTCGTGTAATTAACTCTTTTTTCAATAAGATTATGAGTGAGAAAATGATCTTCTCTAATAAAGCAAAATAATTATTGGCACATATTATTTTCACATACTCATTTTGTCACTTGTTATTTTTTGACATTTAATTTGTCACTTGTTATATTTTCACACTCATTTTGTCACTTAATTTAAAATATAAAGTTAAACATTTAATGATGATATTATATGCTAATAATATTATTCATATCATTTCCAAAAACAGATTTTTTTGAAACATAAAAGCACATTTGTTTTTATTAAAAGAATGTAATTTTTAATAACATAATTTTATGAAACATGAAGTTTTTTAACAAAATATTTTTTTATAAATAACGTTTTTAAAGACGAAAATTCTAAAAATATAGTTATTGTTTAATTAATTAAGGTAGTTAATTATACGTAGTTTCAATAATATTTTTATCTCAAAGAATTATTTTATAACTTTTATATAATAATTAATAACTATTTATTTAATATTTTCATTCAACCCGAGTAGTAAGCGAGTTTATAAAATAGTTTTTAATAAAAAAACTATTTTAGTAAATACTTTTCAAAACATTTGTTTTGGTAAATATAATTTCTAACAATACCATTTGAAAAAAAAAACTCTTTTTGGGAAGGTTGAAAGGCTTCTTTAAAATTTGATTTCCATATTTCCTAGAAAATCTATAAAAAATATATTGTTTTTAATTTTATAGGAAGAAATATGGTTGCTTTACATCAATAGCACGTATATTGGTGCAAGATCTTTCTTGTTTCGTGTTGATTTTGCAATTGGAAATATGATAAATTGACATTTAAAAGTCAAAATTTGTACTTTCCTCGAAGGGAAATTGCAACCTTAATGTCGTTCTAATATTAATGCTTGTTACTTAAATCGAATATTTCGTCAAATCAAAAATTTATATTGAAATCCACAATGTTTTACATTAATTTATACACTTTTCAAATACATACAATAGTTTTCAAAATTGACCAATAAAGAAGGAGAGTAAATCACCCCTTAACCTCAACACATGGCACCTCCCCCATCCATCTTTCCCACTCACTAGGCCCTATATATACACACATTCTTCACAAGCAAAAACCATAAACACAACTCCTCTCTTTCTCTCTCTCTCTCACACTCTTTACATATACACACACATATATACATCAATTATTTTTGAAGGTTGAAAGAGAGAGCATCAATGGCTGTTTTGACAGTGATTATTGGTGTTGTGTTGGGACTTTTCATGTTGAGCACTGCTCTTTTGAAGTGGAATGAGATGAAGTACAGGAAGAAAGGTCTACCCCCTGGTACCATGGGTTGGCCACTTTTTGGTGAGACTACTGAATTCCTCAAACAAGGCCCCACCTTCATGAAAAACCAAAGAGCAAGGTGCTTTTTCTTCATCTTCTTCATAATCCCAACTCACAAATGCAGCACTTCAATCTTAGTTTTGTAGTAATTTCACATTGTTTCAAGAAAACTTTTTTTTATAGTATGCCATTTACATATATCATATATTGAAGTTGGAGTTTGAAATCACGTTTTGTATGACATCTTTCTTTCATGTTCACAAAATGCTCCATTTCACTCTCTTTCTTGATCAAAAGATACCTTTTTCTTGATCTTCTTGAGAAACCCATACCAGAGATCCAAAAAGCAACCTTTTTGTTGGTTTTCTTGGAAAACCCAACTCAAAAATGCATCATTGTTACACTAGTTGATTTGACACAACAAAAAAAGACCAATCTTTTTGTAATTTCTTGAAAAACCCAACTCAGAAGTGCACAATTTCAACTTGTCTTGTTAACAACAGGTATGGAAGTGTGTTCAAATCCCACATCTTGGGGTGCCCAACAGTTGTTTCAATGGATCCAGAGCTCAATAGATACATCCTCATGAATGAATCAAAAGGAATCATCCCTGGTTACCCACAATCAATGCTTGAAATCCTTGGGAAATCAAACATTGCAGCTGTTCATGGGTCTGCTCACAAGAACATGAGGGGTGCATTGCTATCACTTGTTGGCTCCTCAATCATCAGACAACAAATTCTCCCCAAAATTGACCACTTCATGAGATCCCATCTCAGTAACTGGAGCAATCAGATCATTGACATCCAACAGAAAACCAAAGAGGTCTGCATCATATGATTGTACTCTACTGTACATCCCTTATTACACTCTGTTTGTTCATCACTCTGTTTATCACAGATGGCTCTGTTATCATCACTCAATCAAGTTTTTGGGATTGAATCTTGCTCATTATCTAAAGATTTCAAGCCTGAGTTTTTTAAACTGGTTTTGGGGACTCTTTCGCTTCCGATTAATCTCCCAAACACCAACTATCGTCGAGGATTACAGGTTCGAAAACGTTTACAATTCGTAAATCTTGATAATCTTGAAAGAAATTGACAGCTTATTTTTGAATTGGTTGCAGGCGAGGAAGAACATTGTGAGAATGCTGGAGGATTTGATCAACGAACGGCGAAATTCGAAAGAAAGCCATGAAGATATGCTTAGTTCGTTGATGAATTGTGGGGATAACAGATATCAATTGAGCGATGAAGAGATAATTGATCAAATTATTACGATTTTGTATTCTGGGTATGAAACAGTTTCCACTACTTCGATGATGGCAGTGAAGTATCTCCATGATCATCCCAGAGTTCTTGAAGAACTTAGAGTGAGTTGTTAATTTCTTGAAAACAAGAGCAAATTTCAAGATTATTTCTTATTATTTTTTTCTTGCAGAAAGAACATTTGTGCATCAGAGAGAGAAAAATGGCAGAGGACCCACTAGATTGGAATGACTACAAGTCCATGAAGTTCACTCGTGCGGTAGGTTTAGATTATTAATAAATTTATTAAATGATAAAGTATTAAACTAATTTTTCTTTTTTTGGATTTTCTTTTTAGAAATCATAAATATTAGGAAAAAAGAATATAAATCAATCAATTATTATAAACCAAATTAAATAGAAAGTATGTAAATGTAAAATATTGAATGATTTCTCTTTAATTATTTAATTTATATATATGCTCTTTTGTTCTAAATAAGTTCATACTATATTGTTGGTAGGGATATAAACGAGTCAAGCTGGCTTGTAGGTTATCATGATTGGCTAAATAAATCCTAACTTAAACGAACTCAAGCTTATACTGTGGCTCATCTAATAAACGAGCACGAGCTCGAACTTCAGATATCAAGGTTGAGCCGACTCATGATGAACCTAAACAATTAATTTATATTCAACAAATATAAGTTATATGTTAAAATAATTAAAATATATATTATGTTATATTTAAGACATATAATTACAAATATATATAAAATCTAATAATAACAATATCTAAACAAAGTAATTAAATATCAAACGAGCCAAGCTTGAACTTGAAAGATATATCTCACGAGTCGACTTGAGTTTTAGAAATAAAATTCTAAGTGAGCTGAGCTTTAACTCTCTTAAGTTAAAACACAACGAGCTCGACCCTAAGCGAGTTTGGCATCAGGTCAGCTCGTTTACATCCTAATCGTTAGAATATTATAGTGAATATATAAATATTTATATATGTATGATACATGGAAACAAATAAAAACTCCATTTCCCTGTCACATTGTTGTAATTTAACAGTTATCCTTGAATCTTAATAAACATACAAAACAAGTGATTGATGTAGATGGGGTCAATCCTCTCAAAATACTCTATTAATAATATATCTTATCATGTACGTGTGGGTGTTGCAGGTGATCTTTGAGACCTCAAGATTGGCCACCATTGTTAACGGGGTCCTTAGGAAAACCATCAAAGATATGGAACTTAATGGTAAGTGCATGTATTATGTATATATATATATGCATGCTTCAATTCGATCATGACGATTGATATGATTTTAGATAGATTTGTAGGGTTTCTTTAAGGGGCTCGATGGATATGGGGTATATATAATGTTATAATGCATGGTGTCTTCATCTATCCATGGACCCTACCACACATCATAATCAACATGGCTTCAATACTTCATCCCATGACCCCTCTTCTCTTGCTCTCTTTTTCAATAGTGATTATTTTTATAAAAAAAAAAACGAGCGCTAGACGTTAGGTGTTCTTAAACCGTTAAAACTATGTAAACTGAAGAAAAGTTGTTGGTTTTATATGGGTCAAGTCACAATTTTTTTTAACCGTTAAGCCTTTTTCATTTGTTTGTTATCAATTTTGGAATATGAAGCTATGCATATGTATTATGTTATTACATGGTTATTTTCTATTTGAATATTTTAATTTAAGTTAACGATAGAACTGTCAAACTGTTAAAATGTATTGATCTGTCCTTGTCCTTGCTTAACTATCCAACATGCCTCTTTAGGTTAATCTGTTGATTTCTAAAGTCATTGTTAGCGGTTTTGAGTTAGAATATTTATCAAAGCTAGGTGAACCAGACAGTGAACACTCCTACTAGATTCTAAAAACACGTCAATGCAAGTTTCGAATCGTTGAATTTAAGTTTGAACCTTTATGGACTTATTGAATCCCATCTTTTTGTAGGTTTTGTGATTCCTAAAGGATGGAGGATATATGTATACACAAGAGAGATAAATTATGACCCGTGTTTGTATCCGGATCCATATACCTTCAACCCATGGAGATGGATGGTACAATTATTTGATTTTTACTCATTATTATAACTTTTTTGCTATTTTTTTATAAATAATAAAACAACTCAGTGATGACATTATAAATTGCAGGATAGAAGCTTGGAGACCCAAAATTATTTCTTTATTTTTGGAGGTGGGACAAGACTATGCCCTGGAAAAGAACTGGGCATTGTAGAAATATCAACTTTCCTTCATCATTTTGTAACTAAATACAGGTATTTGTTGTGTTTTTTTATAAGAGACCATATTTATTTATTAATTTATATTATTATTTAAATTTTATGAATAGTAAATAATTGGGAGTTAAATAAAAAAATGCAGGTGGGAAGAGGTGGGAGGAGATCAGCTCATGAAGTTTCCAAGAGTTCAAGCACCAAATGGACTTCACATCAGAGTTTCAGATTTATATCCATAAGAAAGTTGACAAAAGCTAAAAAATAAAAATCAAAGAAGTGTTTATACACAAATGATGGAAGTGATAGTAGTAAATTTTGACCATTGCTAGAGATTGTACAAAATAATTTTTCTAGCAAAGTAGGGTTTTGTTTAGTTATGGATGATATATTGAAAGTTTTGGTTTATATATAGTTATGTTATATTCATTTAGAATTTTAGTTTTACGACCAAACTTAAAAGTTCTAATCCCAATCTAATATTTATATATATTAAAATACGATCATAAAGATAAAAGGTGAGTGAAAATTAAACCGATTATACATACACTTGAGACGGAATTATTATATAATATGTGGGTTTATACCCACTTTGCATCAAGAGTATCTTGTGAGCCTCTTGAGGTAACAAAAATAAGTATTAGAGCATCTTTAATAGTATTGTTACTTATAAGTATTACTATGATGTAACAAGAACAATCATAAGAGTCTCTTTAATGGGAAGCTTAGAAACATTAGCTACGTTACTCTCTCACAGTCATAACGCCAACTAGAAACATCTATTTGCCTCCTTAATTTGACGTATTCTATCTAAACTCATCCTTGTACATGGATGGAGCACCTAAGAACATCCCAAAACGATCAAGTATACCAAAGGTGATATAAAATTTTCTTCTACTCTAAAAATTGGTTGAATTTCATTTTTGATAAAATTAATTATTCATTAATTAAAAGTATAATTAGATGTTTGGGCCTCTTGGCTTCTTGCAGCTGTTAATGGGCTAACGGATTAGATATTTCGGCCTCTACATGGGACTACGAGAATTAAGTACATTTATTTAATAAAATAAAATCTTAACATGTAGATTAAAAGTTTGTATAATTTAAAGTCAAATTGGATTTTAATAAACAAAACTATTACTTATTGGCTGATAATAATCAATATTATTGATTTGACGAGTAATAATCACAACTTTCATTTTTATTACCAACAACAGTCCCAGTAGCATAATTATCATATATTCACACTCGATTTTTTTACTTATTTTCGATTCAATTTAGCTTGTATGTTTTTTCACTTCATTCATAATCATTATCTTAAAAAAAATCGAGTTGATATCAATCATAAATTTTTAATAATTATGTTACTGAGATTTGTTATTGGTACTAAAAATGAAAGTTGGGATTGTTACCGGCCAAATCAATAGTATGGATTATTATCGACAAATGAGTAATATTTTGAATTATTTAAATCCAATTTGCCTTCAGAGCCATCCAATCGACCATCAAAGCTACCGATCGGTCACCTCTGTCGTTAAATCAGCCATTGCTGAAACCACATAAGTGGCCGATTCGGTCTGTCTGAATGTATTCAATTTTCCTTTTCTCTTATCTATTGTGTCATGTAATACTATTCTTTGATTTCTTTTGATTGACACTATGGTTGGGTACAACACAAGTCTTTTATTTGGTTTTGTTAGGCAAGTGGAATGCTTGAATAATTATGGTTTTATAGATACCCATTTGAATGATGGAATTGCAACGTCAATTATATGCATTAATCAACATTAACAATGATTGATTTGAGGCTGGATGAAGCTTCTTTTACCTGTTGCATCATACAATTGGTCGTTTTAATAGATGGAAGCAGCATCATGCCTTTTGTTGGGGGGGGGGGGGGGGGGGGGGTTAACTTATGCTCTGTACATTTTCAAAATGCTGCTACTTTTGTTCATTTGCTTATTAAATACAGCTAAAGGGTCTGTAAGCCTATATGTTCCCAATAATCTTTCAAAATATTGCTACTTTTGTCCCCAATGTACTTTTGTCCATATTCCGTCAATTTACAGTTTTACATATTTCAGTTACAATTATAACTACTTTTGCAACATATTTCTAAATAACTGATAACCGCAACTCATATCTACAATCAAAAGCATCATTTAACAACTTTTCACTCACATTTGAGGAATAAAGAATACATTACCTACATACACAATTGGTGATGTAAATCCATGTGTTGTTTTAAATACACAATTGAGTAAGATAATTGAGCTTACCCACAAGCCGACGATACTGTAAAGGATCTGGATATAAAGGGCCAGCATCAGATAACAATTGAATATTAGCAGGAAGTGGACAAGAGCGAGGGACAGGAGACAAAAAATCATGAAACTCAGCCAGTAAGTCCTTAGCAAACTTCCTTTGAGTGACAATAGTACCATTAGGAACAGGTAAAACTTCAATACCCAAAAAATAGTTGAGAGAACCAAGATCCTTTATCTTAAACGTATTATCAAGATAAGATTTCAAAGCAACCATTTCTTGTTCATCATTCTCAGTAAGAAAAATATCATCAACATAAACAACAAGATATACTGTGGAATCACCCATGGATTTAGAAAATAAGGAATGATCATTAGGTGAGCACATATAACCTCTTGCCTTTAGTGCATCCGAAAGCTTCCCATACTATTGGCGAGAAGCTTGTTTGAGACCATAAAGTGACTTCTGAAGTTTAAGAATAGAAGAAGAATCGGATAAAATCATGCCAGGAGGAGGAGACATGTAGATATCTTCATCTAAATCACCATGTAAAAAAGCATTATTGACATCTAACTGATATAAAGACCAATGTTTTTTGGTTGTTGTAGCAATCAAACTATAGATAATGGTCATGTTAACCACCGGGGAGAATGTTTCATGGTAATCAATACCAGGTTGTTGGGTGTCACCCCAAACAACAAGCCGAGCCTTACAGCGTTCTACATTCCCGTCTGCCTTATATTTGACTTTGTATACCCACTTACATTAAATAGCCTTTTTACCCTTGGTAAATAAGTGAATATCCAAGTGTTATTTGAGTCTAAGGCTTGAAGCTCAACTTTCATAACATCTTGCCAAGCAGGAGAAAGAGCAGCTTCTTTATAAGAAGTGGGTTCAACAAACTTATCCATGTTAGCAAACAAATTCTTTGTAGTTGAAGAAAAATCAGAAAGGGACAGAAAATGAGTAGCAGAAAAAGCAGTGACAGTATGGGGACAAGAAAAGGTTGAATCACAGTGATAATCCTTAAGGTAGGTAGGTGGATGAGTTTGTTTAGAAGATCTGCGATCAAAAGTTGGGGCAGTGGAGGTGGGTTCTTGTTGTGAAGAAGGGTGACAGGATGAAGAACTTGGATAAGTAACTAGATCAGAAAAGATAGTAGGATAAGTAGGAAAAAGTGTAGAAGAAGATGGATAAGAAACAGATGGGAACAAATGTTCATGGAACAATACATCTTTAGAAAAGAAAATTTGATGAGTGTGGGCTGTAAAGTTTATTGGCCTTTTTCCCAGCTGGATAACCAAGAATATCTACAAGGAACAGCTCTTGGTTGGAACTTCTCACGGTTAAAAGAAAGAGTGGAAGCATAGCATAAACATCCAAAAGCCTGAAGAGACGTATAAGAAGGGAAATGTTTAATCAACAACTCATAGGGAGTCTTGTTTTGTAGCAATTTAGTAGGAAACAAGTTGATTAAATGTGTAGCTGTTAATACTTAATACATATTCCCCCCAAAAATGAATTGGTAGCTTTGAGTGAAACAAAAGTGCTCTAGATGTTTCAAGTAGGTGCTTATGCTTTCGCTCCACAAAACCTTTTTGTTGGGGTGTGTTTACACAAGAAGTATGATGAATGATACCTTTTGCAAGCAAGTATTGAGCGTTACAAGTAGATGACCCCAATTCAAGAGTATTATCTGATCTTAAACACTTGATTCTGGTTTAAAACTGAGTTTCAACCATTTCAAGAAAGTTTTGTAAAATAGTAAAAGCATCGCCTTTAGTAGAAAGTAAATGGGTCCATGTATAGCGGCTATAATCATCCACAATGGTTAAAAAATATTGAAAACCATTATGTGTTGGTGTATTATATGGTCCCCAAACATCAACATGAATAAGATCAAAAGTATTGGAGTTTCTCGGCCAGTATGTGGGAAAGGCAGACGGTGTTGTCTTGCCTTTGGAAAGATATCACAACAATTAATATCATCAGTTTGTTTAAAAGAAAACACAGGCAACAATTTGAGTTTGTACAAAGGTAAATGACCAAGTCTGTAATGTCAAGTTTTACTACTAACTACATCATTACAAGTAAATTTTCTTGTATCTGTAGTTTCAGGATGAGAAGAAGTATGAACTATGGCATTAGGCTTGAGAAGATAGAGACCATCAAATAGCTTACCAAGTACCAGTGGCCTCTTCAGAGAAGGGGCCTGCAGGATACAAGTTTTGTCAGAAATATAAAGTAAACCATTTGTCTCATGACATAATCGAGAAACAGATAGAAGATTATGTTTGAATGTTGGTACTAGAAGAACTTGTGTTAACAAAAAATTAGGCAACAGCTGTATGGTCCATGTTTATGAGCAGTGAGAAGGTTACCATTAGGAAGAAGTATGGAAATGGATTTAGTGAGAAATTGGATATTTGTGAAAAGTGTTTCATCAAAACACATATGGGCATTAGCACCTGTGTCTATTATCCATGTAGAATTAGAGTTGGAAAAAGATGAACATGCCATTATACCTGCAAAGTTGGCTCACTTAATTTCAGTTGGAATAGGATTTGGATCAGAAGTATGAGAAGAAGTAGCACCAGAATTGGCCATATGAGTTTGCTGAAGAAGCTGAATCAATTGCTGACATTGTTATTGTTATTGAGTAAAACTGTTCCCAGAGCTTAAAGGATGAGCAAAAGAAGGATTGGAGACATGATCTCCATCATTCACGCAAGCATTAGCATAAACATGCTTGGTTTTAGTGAATTTAAAATCCTTTGGAAATCCAATAAGCCTGTAACATTTGTTAGTTGTATGTCCAGGCTTCTTACAATGATTGCATATTATCCTTTTAGTATCTCTTGACCCTTTTGATTGAACATGCATAGATGATGCATCAGGGAAACTTTGAATAGTAGGATGAATCTCCTTTTGCTTTTCATCTTGAATTAAAGAGAATAGGCTTTGCTAATGGAAGGTAAAGGTTCTATCATCAAAATATTCTCTCTAATAGCTTCATAACCATGATTCAATCCCATAAGAAATTAAATTAGTATCTGTTCTTCCTCTTTCTTAACAATTGTTGTAGATGCACCACAAGAACAAACAGGAAGTGTAGACAACTTATTTCGTCCTAAATACTTTTGATTTTTGCAAAGTAGGTTTCAATGTTAGTGTTACCTTGCGAGATTTCACAAAGAGCCTTCTGGAATTGATAGTATTTCGCTCCATTGCCTTGTCCATACCGATCACTTAACTCCTTCCACAGTTCTGCAGTTGTATCAACATAAAGAACACTTTCACTAATATCTCTTGATAGAGTGTTGATAATCCAGGAGATCACCATATCATTACATCGAGTCCACTGATTACAATTTCCGGAATTTGTAATGCTTCCGTCAACAAATCCAAATTTGTTCTTCGTTGATAGAGCTATAGACATCGCTCTCTTCCATGAACTAAATGCAGATCCATCAAATTGTTTTGAAACTAAGATCATTCCTGGACGATCAGAAGGATGAAGATACAACGGATTCGAAGGATCGATTGATTGAAAATTGTTTGCTGAAACATTTTCTGGCATTTTGAAATTGAACGAATAGAAGATTGAGAATTAAATTTGAACGCTGATAAGAAGAATTAGGGTTTGAAGAAGAGCGAAAATGAAGATCGAGAGTAAGATCAAAGACTTCGCTCATTAATCTCCATAAATGGTATTTATACTAACAAGTAATGAACTAACTAACACTAACTAACTGTTAACAAACAATAACAAACTACTAACTAAAAATGTACAAGAAAAGAAGCTATGAGTACTAGTGTACTAAAGCTATTAAATAAACCAACAGTAAAGGACCTAGTATGTTATAATACTCTGCATAGATTAGGCATACATGCATTCCTCGTTTTTTTTTTCCCAAAAGGGTGTTCTTGCAAAACTTATTTACCAAAAAGGTGTTGCTTTAAAACTATTTATCAAAATGGTGGTTTTTAATAAAATCCAATTAAATCTCATTTGCTAGTTTCTCTCTCTTGATTATATTGGGTAACTTCACTTTTTTTTAAATAAATTTGATTTAATCTTTTTTATATTGTTTTCAGTTTTTATAATTATAATTATCAATTTTATATTGTTTTATCTTTATATTTATCATGTCGAAAGTGGATTATGAAGTTAAAGGATTCTAAACACAATATTTCTATAATTTAAGTTTTTATTTTCAAAAGTATTTTCTAATGGAAACGTTTGTATTTTTTTTTTCAAACAGGTAAATTTTAACATGTTTGTTTTTTTTACAAAGATTACCATATTTATGCTTTAATTTTAGTAAACACATGTTTTTTAAAAAATACAATAGCAAAAACATACAAAAAAATAATAATTTGTAAGTTTATTAATAAATAACAATAACTGACTGCCTAAACTCAATCCCCCGTTAAAAATTTTGAAATACACATAATCTGTCCTTTTATTTTGAAACTTTAAATACAAACTAATTTGAATAATAAGTTAAAAATTAGTTCAAACCATCAAAGTGTAAACACTAGACCATCATAAAGCTATTTATCAATTTAATTAATCGATCCTAATGCTAACAAAAATATTTTTCTTACAAAGAGACTGATTCATAAAAACAAAAATACAAAGCATAAATGAGAAACATTTAACAATAAAAAAATATCATCATTTTTGTTTCAGACTTCATTTAAAAACATTTGTATTAACAAATAAAAATATGATAACTTAGAAATTAGTTTTGGAAAGATAACCGATTTAAAAAAAGAAAGACAAGTATACAAAGTTAAGATAATATTATTGTATGTTTATATCTTAAAATCAATAAAAAAACTATTTTATTAAATAATGAAAAGATGAATGAACTAAAGTCTTAAAATAATTAAAACAATATAAATATGATAATTATAATTATAATTATAAAAACTTAAAACATTATAAACATGATAGTTATAAATATTTAAATTTATAATTATTAAATAATTTGAAGTTACCCAATATTATTAAGAGAGAGAAACTAACAATGAGATTTAATTAGATTTCACACCATTTTGGTAAATATTTTTAAAGCAACACTTATTTGGTAAATAAGTTTTACTATAACACCCTTTTGGTAAAAAAAAAAACTCGGCATTCCTCCCCGTTTTAGTGGAAGGACGTGCTATGTGTTTTGCATAAAGGACGTCCAATGTAATTTTAAAGGTAAAAGAATGTAACATGCAAGTTGGTATATAAATAAATGATGTTTTTTGTAATTTATTTTTAAATGGATTATTATTAAATATTGGAATAAAGAAAAAGAATTTGAGGATGGTAAAAATAGAAGTGTACAAGTGTGAGTCTGTGCCCAATCAATGCACCGTCATCAAGTCCGCCCCTGCCACCGCCGGTGCCGGTGCACCACCAGCAGTAATTTACAAGAAACCCCCTCATTAATCTTTTTTTTTTGTTCAAAATATATACAAATAGAAAATACGTTATGCATTAAGGCTTGTATCACGTTAATGTTATATAATATACACTCTATTTGCCTGAATTTAATATAAAGGTAATATGGCAAGAAAACAAAAATTTATTGGTGTATAAAATAAAGGGGGCAATTGCATATATCCCCCTCTAAACTTGTGAAATTACATATTTCCTCAAAACATGCTTAAAAACCATTGTATTTATGCATTGAAAACTTGTGTTTTGGAAAAATATGTAATTTCAAGGGTGAAGAGGTGGATATATGTAATTCTCCTTAAAAGATGTGGTTTACATTTTTCAGATGGAATGAAGTGAGATTATGAGACTATTAGCCAGGTTTAATAATAAAAAAACATGTTATAATTTAGTTTATGATAACCATTTCCATTTATATTAGGATGATAAAATAACCTAAGCCTGAGGGAGTTTCCAAAACATTCGCGCTTAGTATTCGAGTATGTGACAAAGTATGTGATTGGTTTTATAACATTTTACAGGTTTAGGATGGCTATAGTATTAACTGATACAAACTCTATTATATGATCTTAAGATAGATAATATCTAGTACTTTGAAATGATTAGAAACTTATAATTGCTAAAATTCTATAACAATTTTAAGAATAATTGAGTGTTTAATATTCAAAGTAGGTAATTTAAGACTAGCTTAAGACTGAATTTCGGGTTATACACATTCCAATAAATAATTTTAACGACATAATATCGTAGATAAGTATACCCAATTCTTGCAAATATTTTCACAAACCCTAGTTATTATAAGACCAAGTATGAAACACAGTTTAAAAACCAAAAATGAGGCTTAGATTGCCAAAACATGTTTTCTCCCGAATCCATTGTCATCCCTAACTTATACATAGTACTGTATTAAGTATATAGACGCTATACGAATAACGTCTTATGTATCACAATAAAACAAGTAGATAGATATGACTATTTATACCATTTTCATGCTACTTTGATCAAAGTTGAACATGTATTAAAGAAATAATACACATTTTATAAGTTCAATACTTCAATTACATAAATGTTTCACACTTGCATCATTTTCTATAATTGTTGTAAGCAATAACAAAATCATGAATCACCAAATAGATCAACACAAAACGGATGTTGATGATTCACATATCAAAACTTAATCTAATATCAAATCTTGAAAATGTTCAAATTGTCAAAATTTCCGGTGCAAGAAAGAGTGAAAAAATGGCAACAATCGACTCCGTAATCACAGGCCTTAACATTTTCAGTTTCAACTCGTTTTCTAACACCACAACAAGTTAACTACAATCAAACAAAACCCCTTTATCATCATCTCTCAACAATCATTCACCGGCTTACAATCTCTCTCACTTCTCCGGCGACTCTCGCCGGAATCTGTCGGAAATCTCACATACAGAAAAGGGTATTCGGTGAACTCTTCATTTGGTTCTTTAACTGATCACATTAATCAATTCAAGAATCGAATCAAGATCACAGCTTTTGCACAATAAACAAATACCCACATTACCAAATCCAATGCCCAATTGTGCAATTTGTTTTTACTCTCGATTTCTGCATCAATTTGGAGGAATGAATCAAGGGTTTTGTTGAAAATGCGATCAGGAAAGTGGGGATGGTGTTGTTGTTAGTACATTGTGTTGTAGATTAGTTGAAAACTGTGAAGTGGAGCAGTTGAAATTGGATGAAATGGGTGGTTGTGTGGCATTTGCAGGTGGTGGAGAAGGTAGTAAAGGGGAAAAATCTAGCTTGATGGTGTTGTCACAAGCTAAAATGATATTGTGGATGACAAGGGGGATGAAAACTTTGTTGATTTGGATCTGTGTTGTTCAGTTATTGACAGTTGGTGAGGTTTGGGGTCCAAGATTGTTGAAAACTTGGCCTTCTTGTTATACACCTGCACAGACTAACATTCATTCATCTTTGGAGTCAAAAGTTGTACTTCCACCTAAAAGTGAGTTCTTTAATGATCAAGATTGTTGAAAACAGATTGATTTGTGTTGTTTGTTGATGAACTTGTTGTCGAATTGGTGATGATTGTTTGGTAATCTTGAAGTTGAATCTGTTTGTGTTCAGGGGCTTACAAGAACAATGGTTATCTGATGGTTTCTTGCAATGGTGGACTGAATCAAATGAGAAGCGCAGTGCGTTTGTTATAGTCTTGAGTTCTAATCTGCTTTGGTTTCTTTATGTTAATCGTTACTAAGTTATTCGAGTATGCAGATCTGTGACATGGTTGCAGTTGCTAGATACTTAAATGTTACACTTATTGTTCCAGAATTGGATAAATCATCTTTTTGGGCTGATCCTAGGCGAGTTCATCATTCTCTGCAATTAAATTAGTATAAGATTACATGAAATTAATTCAAGATTTTAAATTTATGATCTGCAGTGACTTTGAAGACATCTTTGATGTTGATCATTTCATCAGATCATTAAGGGGTGAGGTTCGAATATTGAAAGAACTTCCCCCTAGGCTTAAAAGAAGAGTTGCACTTGGGAGATTTCGCTCTTTAGCACCGATTAGTTGGTCTGACATTTCTTATTATCATAATCAGGTATATTTTCTGCACATAAATCATGTTAGTTTTATCTTTTTAGTTTTTAGAATGAAGACTGATTCCAACTTGTTGTATTATTGCTCCGCAGATACTTCCTCTTTTCCGAAGGTATAAAGTTGTACATTTAAATAGAACTGATGCGCGACTTGCAAACAACAGGCTCCCTTTAGAGATTCAAAAACTGAGGTGTCGAGTAAATTTCAGTAGTTTAAAGTTCACTTCACAGATTGAGGAATTGGGTAAAAAAGTTGTAAAAATCCTCAGAAAAAATGGGCCTTTTTTAGTTCTTCATCTTAGATACGAAATGGATATGCTGGCGTTCTCTGGCTGCACACAAGGCTGCAACAGTGAAGAAGTTGAAGAATTGACAAGAATGAGGTGAATTTTTAAACAAGATTCGAACAATATTATTACCCTTTTAATTTTTTTCTCATTTCTCAAATGGGTCGAAAATGTTAGGTATGCTTATCCATGGTGGAAAGAGAAAGAAATTGATTCTGATCTAAAGAGACAAGAAGGGCTGTGTCCTATGACACCAGAAGAAACTGCTTTAATCTTACGTGCTTTGGGAACTGATCGAAATATTCAAATTTATATAGCTGCTGGTGAAATCTATGGAGGTAAAAGAAGAATGGCTAGTTTAGCTGCAGAGTTCCCAAATCTGGTTAGTAAAACTGATCATCTAAGAGCCCATATGTTTTAAACATATATAGGCTAACCTTTGTTATGAACAGGTGCGAAAGGAGACGTTGTTGGACCCTATGGACCTGCGGTTCTTTCAAAACCATTCGTCACAGATGGCTGCACTTGATTACTATGTTTCTTTAGAAAGTGATATCTTTGTTCCAACATATGATGGCAACATGGCTAGAGTCGTTGAGGGTCATCGAAGGTATTTCATTAACCTGTTCAGTAGTTTTAACTCATTAACAGGTTAAATTGGCTTCTGCTCTATCTCAAATGGGTCAAATGGAAAACTTTGAATATTAGGGGAACGGATCAAACTGGTTGAAAGTGGTTGAAATCTTTTTTAAGCCTATACAACCTCTTAAATCAGAATATTTTTGTTATATAATCATAATCAATGCATTGTTTATAAGAAAAAAGGAGGAAAAACGTGTTTACAAATCAACCCAAACTGGCTTGCCTGTTTCAACCTGTATTTTAAATGACCCGTTTCAATACAACTCGTTTTGACCCGTTACACAGCTCATCTTGCCATCTTGCCACCTCTAACACACACTCTCCATGTTCTTGAAAGTTGAAACCATTTAATTTGATGAAAATGTACCAGGTACTTAGGGTTCAAGAAAACCATTCGATTTGACCGAAGAGTGTTGATTGACTTAATAGATCAATACAATGAAGGGTCATTGAACTGGGATGAGTTTTCAAACAAGGTCAACGAAGTCCATTCAGACCGAATGGGTCGCCCAATGAGGCGAATGATGATTGCTAATAGACCAAAAGAAGAGGAATATTTCTATGCAAACCCATATGAGTGTTTGGATTCATGAAAAAATTAACATGATATGATCTCTAACTGATTCTTACTCTGATAGTTGAAGATTATGTCTGACTGTATACTTACAGTATATATACAATTTCTTGCACCAAATGCATCATGTTCATATGTTGAAATGGATAAGAGAGGAATTGGGCATGTAACATTAATTTCTTTTGATAGTATTTGAGTAAATGATGTACTAAAGTTTCTTGCTTCATTAATATAATGTTGTTGGTCATGAGTTGAAATATTAGACCTTTTATGGTCAATACATACTTGTCATAAACCAAAAATCCTTGATTGTTGAAAAAAATACATTCATAAGAGAGGTTAGTTAAACATTCACGGAGCTTAAACTTCATGTTTGCCTTTGCTTTTGTGTTTGATCAATTTATGTTTTATTATGTTTATATAATATTATAAAATACATATAAGTATAGTTTAATATTTTTGCATAATAATAAAGTTTACCTCCCTCGTAATTTAGTTTCCAAAATTTCCCCTTAATTTATATTTTTTAAAATTTTAAATATTTCCACTACACAAAGTTCCTATAGATATACCTATTCTCACTTACATACGATAATTGTTTTATCAAATATACTAAATGTCACAATATGGAATATATTTAATTATTTAAATATAAATCAGTATATTTATTTACACGTACACACACATATATAGTATATTAAAACATTTTTTTAGCCATGAAATGTTCGAGTAATGGATTTTCCTTTATCGAACATGTTGAATTTTTATTATAATAAATTGGCCATAATAGGATAGATGTATTTTGTTGGATAAAAAGGTATTTTGTCATGTTAGGGAATCGGAATGAGTTGGAGCCACATGTTTATGAGCATAAAAATTATGAAAAAGAGTGGATCCAAATGATGGAATGGTCTCCTCCCATTCAACACCAATTCCTTGGAAGTTCGAATACATCTTATAATTCTATAAATAATAAAGAATTTTATCTTTTTTTTTTTGCCAGCAAATAAAAGAGTTTATCTAAGGAACACTTATCCTAAAATAAGAATAAAACTTGAAATAAAAACACTTCCTTTTAAAGACTAAAAGTGAACAACCAAAATTATGTTATATTTGATTTTATTTTTTTACAAAAAGTTATGCGAATACAAAGGTTAGAGTCCTTTAGATTAAGTGATCTTAAATCCCAAACTCGATTTGTTTCATGCTCTATGCATAAAACGTTAATCCAACTTGTGAAAAATACTTAAACACCTCTTGGGCTCAACTTATTATTTATTTGTCTATTTATTTATTTAAAATAATAATAATAATAATAATAATAATAATAATAATAATAATAATAATAATAATAATAATAATAATAATAATAATAATAATAATAATAATAATAATAATAATAATAATAATAATAATAATAATAATAATAATAATAATAATAATAATAATATAATAATAATAATAATATAATAATAATAATAATAATAATAATAATAATCATTATTATTATTATTATTATTATTATTATTATTATTATTATTATTATTATTATTATTATTATTATTAGTATTGTTATTATTATTATCATCATCATCATTATTATTATTATTATTATTATTACATTTTTATTGTTATTATTATTATTATATATATTACTTAGTTACTTACATTCTTAATTTTATTTAATATTATTTGTGAAGTAATTTTGTATTATTTTCATTTTTTATATTTATAGGACTAATATTTTAGGGTCACATGCCAAGTCAAATTCACTATATAGATCTTGAGATAGAAATTTTTATAAATTATTTTTAATTTAAGCTCAAGTTTGAGTTCATATTTTTAATTTAATTTAAAATCTTAACGAGTCAACCTCAAGTAATTTATAAGTTCTTCGGCTTGTTAACACCTCTAAGATGTATGTTCTCAAATAGAGAGGTGTCAAATGATAATGGTTTAGGTATCTTAATTTGATCGGTTATATTTCTTTTTAATATAAACACATAATATTAATTTTTGATTTGCTTAATTTACATTGTAATGGAATACATGTAATTATAATCCGGTTCCATACTCGTGAAAATTCGTAAGCATAAAATTAACACAAGTTTAAAATCCCATCTTGAGTCGAACCAAATTGAAAATCAAATAGATTCTAGTTAGAAATTTTCAAGTTTGTTTAGAGAAACCAACAAAAATACCCATCTAATTCTACTTCTATCAGTACACATTGTCCAAGGTTGAGATTTAGACCATCAATCTTTTAACACATTTATATAGGGAAAATCATGAAAATAAAGTTTATTAAATAAAATAATCGAATTACTAAAATAATCGGTCAAAAATAAAGTTTATTAAATAAAACAGCCAATCTTATCGCTCCACATGTCCATCCTTCGATGACGTGACGAGGGATTATGGGAATCCCTCGCCCAGAAAAGCGTGCCAGCGAGGGATTATGGGAATCCCTCGCCCACGTGTACATCCCTCGTTGACTTGGCTTTATCCCTCGCTGACTTAGCGAGGGATTATGGGAATCCCTTGCCCAAAATTACGAAAATGCCCCCCTCACCCATAATTTAAAAAACAAATATATATATGTTCTTTACCAAAAAAATCCGTATTTTTAATTATTTATTGTTTTTTAAATACTTAACAAATTAGTTTAATTTTATTTTCACTTATATAATACAATGTTTACCCTTAACAAAGTTATCAAATCTTACATTCTTCTCAACCTTGTTGTTATTTTTCTCTTAAAATTCTCTCAAATCAGGAAATGTCAGTTAATATCATATTATACAGTGGTGGTAAATGACATTTTGTAAACGGTGTTGAAGAGTATCTACCAATGTCATTTACCACACATTTACCTTTTAATGGTATATACTCTTCAAAACCGTTTACAAATGACATTTACCACTACTGTATAGTATGATATTAACTGATATTTTCTGATTTGAGATAATTTTAAGAAGATAATAACAAGAAGGTTGAGAAAAATGTATGATTTGATAACTTTGTTAAGGATAAACATTGTATTATATAGGTGAAATAAAACTAAATTAAATTTTTATGTATTTAAAAACAATAAATAATAAAAAATAGGGATTTTTTTGGTTAAAAACATATATATATATATATATATATATATATATATATATATATATATATATATATATATATATATATATATATATATATAATTATGGGCGAAGGGGGGTATTTTCGTAATTTTGGGCGAGGGATTCCCATAATCCTTCGCTGAGTCAGCGAGAAATAAAGCCACGTCAGCGAGGGATGTACACGTAGGCGGGGGATTCCCATAATCCCTCGCTGGCATGCTTTTCTGGGCGAGGGATTCCCATAATCCCTCGCCACGTCAGCGAGGTATGGACACATGGAACGATAGGATTGATTGTTTTATTTAATAAACTTCATTTTTGACTGGTTATTTTAATAATTCGATTTGGTAAAATGATCATTTTCGTAATTTACCCCATTTATATATATACTAAATAGTATTTAGCTGTAAGCCCTTTATTATTAAATTTTCCAAGTTGCAACAAAACTTAGAAACAAAGGTAACAAGTTGGTGAATTAGTTGAATTTACAGATACTTATTTTTTTATTTATTAATGTATTATTTCTAGACACCGATTTAAGAGGGTTGTTTGTGATCCAAGAAATTCCCACGTTCTTGAATGATCCCAGAAAATGAGCTCTTTGGGTCTTATTTAACATCAAATCCCTTAAAAGCCATTTTATATATTCATTGGAATTAGGAATTTGAATTTGAGTATTGAATGAATTATCTTTTTAATCTTTAGATTCATAAAAGTGAACATTTGAATTAAAGGTGTAACAAGTACGCTACTAGCTGCACTCATTAACAAAGACTGTAGTGAAGTCTCTCTTTTTAAATAAGTAGTATTAAGATTATATTATATATCACTAGGTTAGTATCCCGTGTATAACACGGGTTGAATTAATAAAATAATAAATTATTAGTAATAAAAATTTATGAATTATAAAATCATGTTTGAAAATAAAATATGATTATAATTGCATATGAATTACTATTTCAAGTAAATAAATAATAGATAGGTTATAGACAGATATATATATAAATAAATAGATAGTCTAGAAACTCATTTATTAAATGGAATATAGTTAGTAATAAAAACAAAAAGTTACAGTACGATATTTTAATATAATATATGTATAAAATTATATATACGTATTTGTTCAAGAGATAAAACAATTATACTATTTTTAAATCTCTTATCTAAATAGTTTCATTTTTAAATATTTGTTTTAACATTTTCTTATAAAATTTTATTGTTTATAAAAATCTTGTTTATTAAAAAATCAAGTTTCTAATTATTCTAGTTGTTTTAATAAAACTACTTTTAGAAATTCCATATTTTTTATAATTATTTTAAAAAAAGACCGATTTAAAATATTTTGTTTTAAAAGGTTCAATGTTTTAACAAATATATGAATTTTACTTTTCTTAATAAAATTTATTTTTAAAAACATAGTTTGATTTAAAAAAATGTAGATGAGAGAGAAAAATGTATCAATTTGTGACATCCCTTAATTTTGTTAATTTAGAAGTTAACCTTGTTAAATTTTAAAAGGGTCTTTTATGCCATTTCGAAACTTTGAGGTTTGTTATACTTAATAAATAATTTGGTGATTAACAAATTAAAATAATAATAACATTATAAGTGTTATAATGTTTGCTTATTATTATGAAATTTAAGGTGTTAATAAACTTAAATAAAATAATAACTATTATTATTATTATAATAATGACATTGATAATAATAGTAATAGTGATAACAATATTAATAACAATAATAATCATAATAATAAGATTAATAATAATAGTTATAAAAGCTTAAAAATTAATAATTAATAAATTAGTAAAAATCTAAGTTTTAATTAAGTTTGGGGGGTTAGTTTTGTAAATTATAAAACCTTAAAAGTAACTTTTAGCATAAAATAATAAGTTAATGGAACTACAGGGACCAAGGATGTAATTAACCAAAACCCAACCCCCCTTTGCCCTTCACCCCCGCTTTTCCGGCCGGTCTCCGACCACCGCCGGAAGCGGCTCCGGCGAAGCCAAAAACTGGGATTTAAGCTTCGATTTCGACTGCAAATCACACCAACCGTTCCACGAAACAAATTCGAACCTGAACGCATCAATTAACCACCTTTAATCGACGGTTACTAGACTAATCGAAAGCAAAACCGAAGCATCTTCAAGCTCCTAACCGTTCGAGCATTAACACTTCATAATAATCCAATTAAAAGCACCCAAACGATCGATTATCTACACTCAATCGTATACTAACTTCAATTTCATCTAAAATACGCAAAATCATTGAGTTCAATCATCTCTTCAACCGCGACCTGTAACTCTTTCGAAAGGACCTTTCTGAGCTAAATTGGTTACAATTAGTAGAGGGCTACTGATCCTTGACCACCTCAGAACCCTCATACGAAACTAATTAGATTATTATCAACGTTTATGGTCTGAATCATGCTCAACCTAGCCGCTACGGTTCATCTCTTCTATTAAACGATTTGGTTTCAATACAGGTAATTAATCGCTCAAACATCTTCGTATTAACATCTTGAACAAAAGCCCTATGTACATTACTGAAATCACCATCGAATTCGAGTTCGATTGGAAGCTAATTCAATCTAGGGTTCTTGAGTGATTTGGGGGATTATTTGAAAGTTGGTTTTTTATTAATTTATTCGTAACCTAAAATAGAATCTGGGCTTTAGCCCAACCGGTTACCATCTCACATTATATGCAAGAGGTCACGGGTTCGAACCCGGCCTCCTGCACTTATTTTTTTGGGCCTTTTTGGCCTTCAAATAAACATTAAAAATTTCTAAAAATTCTGGAAAATTATTTTATAAACCTAGTTTATTTTAAAATCAATTAATTAATTTTTCTGTAATTATTTGATTAAAAATTTCCTTCATATATTTATTAAAAATTCTAAAGTTAATGCTATAGTTAACTTACTTTTATTAACAAAAAAAATTAGATTATTAAATAATAGTTTTTACTATTTCAAACTTTTCCTTTAATTTATTTAAAACGTGTCAATTTCATTTAGTTATGAAAATCTTATTTAAACTTACTATATAAATCTTATAAATTATTATAAATGTTTTTGCTTCATATCGTTATATAAAATATACATATATTTTCTTAGAATTTATTTCAAGAAAATATTATTGATTTTCATTTGTTAAATATAAGTGTTTGACAAGACCTCAAATCCCATTTGAAACCCTAGTTCATGTTTTATTGTTAATCTAATTACCAAACCTAATCTTGGAATCTATACGAAACCATTTGGAACCTCGTTTAAATTATTATCATCATCATTATAAACATAATTACTCATCAAAACCCTAATTCTTATTTAAAAATTAATCAATATATTAACCTTAATCTTCATCTTGTAAATTATATATTTAGGTGCTTGTAATGGACACTTGGGATTTATCTTGTAATCTTTTATATCATCTTGAAATGCTTATTTCCATGTGAGTTTCTTCATGCCCCTTTTTACTTTATTTCATACCTTTTGGGGTGAAACATGTTAACCTTATCAACTTACACTTGTAAACATCTTGATACTTGTAAATGCACATGCAATTCATCTTTACATTTTTGTCATGGTTATTTGTGTTATTGTAAGTCTTATATGAGATACATATTTTGTTTACAATCATTAACTATTGCTAGCCTGGCGACGTCTTAGATCTTTGGGCCTGACAAGCCTATTTGGTGCTAAAGTCGAGGTATTGCCGACTCCTAGGGGCCGTACGCTTGTGCACTAGGGAACCAAATACACTTAGCCAATCTTTTATACTTGTAATCAAGTCGAGGTTTGGTTGTAACGATATGTGTTCTATAACCTTACTAGCTTATAACCTATGACATGAATTGCTACTTGTAACCTTTTCATATTATGTATGAAAACCTTGGAAACTCACCAACTATTTATAGTTGACCTTTTATTTTTATCATGTTTCAGGAAAACCCCCAAGTTTGAAGTGAACTTATGTGCTGGCAAGTTCTAGGACTTGGACCTGGTTAATAAACAAAATGATTATGTTTGTTATTTCATGTTGAAACTTATTTCATTATTGAGACTTATGCTTGTAATGTAATTTTGAAACTTATGAATAATATATTTGGATTTAATAATAGCGTTATGTGGCTGTGAACAATCTTAACCCTCACATCTCGACGTTTCCGCCGTCAAGGTTGGGGTGTGACAGATTGGTATCAGAGCCCATAACTATAGGGATTTAGGTTATTAGAAATGGTGACCTAGACTATAGCTTATGCATGAACCTCTTAGAAAAATATTTATATTCTTGGAAATATATATATTGTTACATGCTACATAATGCTATACCTTACTTATGTGCAACTTGATGCCTTAGCATAGGTTTGCCTTGTAATTGTTTAAACTTTGTTACTCGTCTCCCTAAACTTACCTTTGACACTTTGACTCTCCCCGACAAATGAAACTTCTTAATCTTATTCTCGACGTCACGTGTAATTGTATACTTATGCTTATGACTTGGATCCTTAGACTCTATGTCTAATCTATGAAAATCTCATCAAGGTTTTGATTTCATAAACCAAAGAAATTTGTGTGACACATAGACACCTGTATTCTGGATTTCCTGGCAAAAGGCCTTCGGGCTAAGGCAAGCATATCGTATAAATCTCATTGTGAGACCAGTTATGCTTACCTGGGGATTTCTGGGATGAGTGATAAACTATGGTCAACATACACAAGTCTCTATGGCAAATGGGTCAATTTACCTTGACGTGCCAACGATTCCAAATGGTAATGCGTTACCAAATGGAACCATCCTCTTCGTATCTTAAAATCTTTGACTCCTTGAACTGGTATCACTTCATTCTCATCATACATAATGTTCGTGTTAATATTGAACCTAACCGACATTTCAACTATTACGTTTAAACACCGTTACACGTTGAGCGTTTCATGTATCTATTTCTATACCTGACCAACGTGTGCATGACTCTTAATATATCCAATGATATTGGGAATCTAAAACGAATGGTCTTCAAAACTTTCAACCGTTACTTATGGTTCTCAAGTCTTCTTAAGGATGTGTTCCATAACTAAGAACATGCAATGCTATAGGTGGAATTCCTACATCTCGAGATACTTTGCCTAGGCAAAGTGTAAATGGTGATTTGACTCGATCATTGAATCCATTTACATGACTCGAAACCCTTGAGATGAATGATCACTTATAAGTACGTGTGTCTTCAATAAGACTATGGTTGACCTCTTATCTTGAGAAGTCCGTGTATTCCTTTCGATTGTGAATTGAACGTTCACATCTCATTGTGGTGTTGAATAATTCCCTGCTCTTGGTTTCGTTTTCCCGATTGAAACCATCCAAGATTTGAACACCACAACAACTTCTGTTATCTTGAACTTTGATCTTAAGCTTGTAAGCATGATTTTTCCTTTTGTTACTTTGATGTAACTTGAAATTTTCCGAATTTCTAATTGATAATATTTTTCTTTCATCGTTAGTCAAACTCCGTACCGTCAGCACCATGAGAGATGCAAGTGTTTGCAAGCCAACCTATGACCAAGAACACTCGTATCTCTTAAATGATTCTAATTCATCAAAACAGGGGTGATTCCCTTACTTTGATGATCCTCTATTCGTTTCGATAAATGGTTTCCAATTGTGATTTATAAAATTTCATCCTCTGGATCGGGGTGATTTCCTTATCCCGAGGATTGACTTCAATTATTTTCTTTGGAATGGCATTTCATAAATGACATGATCTCACCAAAATAGGATTGAAACCCGTACTTTGGTGACAAATGTCAATCTTCGATTGTTTTCTTGCTATTATGAAATTCAATCATCAAGATAGGCGTGAATTCCATACCTTGATGATAATATCATCTTATTGAATTGTATTTGTTCAAATGAGACGACTTCATCAAAGTAGGAGTGAATTCTGGATTTTGATGAAGAAGTTCATTTTGTTATATTTTGTTTTTGTAAAACTTCACCGTTAAGATAGGAGTGATTTCCCTTAACTTAATGGTGAGTTACCTTGTCTTATTTCTGTGGATCCTCAACAAGGAGTTGGGATCGAGCTTTTTGATTGGTAAGTTAGAGGTCATACCTTGAGAAGACACCCTCAAGCTAGGAGTGAAAACCACACCTTGATGACTATTCTCATTTCTTGATCTCCAACTTACCAAGGTTTTAACCAAGTGACAAGAAACATGTAGTAACTTGAAGGGTGAACCAATGTTAGTGTTTGGACCTATCAAGCCAAAGCATGATTTCTGAACTTGGAAGGAGACCCGATCACTCTAGGTGGATTTTGATTCCGAGCTTGGAGTATTTGAAATCTTTAAAAGGATTTCTTTCCCTTTATCTTCATGTTTCAACTCGATCTAGCTACATCGAACCATTTATTCCTTACTTATCAACTTCATTTTGAGTTGTCATCAACACATGATTGTGTGATGGTAGCCTTCTTAAACAATCTTTCTACTAAATAAAGACATTATCAACTTGTGGTTATGTCTTTCTAGTCATACGAATGTTCTCGACTGTACTTAGGGGTTGATGAATTACGTATGCAATCTATACTTGGAAATTTGTTACCTTGCAAGATATGGTTACAAATGCATGTCTTATCGTTTGCGTTACTTCTTGAATCACTTTTGAACCCTTAACCTTGGAAAATCTTTAAAACTCTACCTTGATTTCGATCAACGAGACTCGTTATTACTTACATTGTGACGCGGATATAAAGGTTCATAAACCTTCGTAACTTGTAGTCATGGGTTTGGCATAAAGGAAAAGACGTAACTTGGTATGTATCCAAGTGTTTTACCTTCACATATGACAAGACCTAACATTCGTGATCCTATGGATCTCCTGTTTAACTTTTCATTCACTAAGTGTCTCTTATCTTAGCTGTCATGATGACAATTGGTGCATTATAGACCGATTGGTTAATTGCATATCAACTCATGTGGGATAACGGGTCGAGAAATTTGACTTGTATCCATCTCAAATAGTTGTATACCGCGGTATGTCGTTAAATATCGATCGTTAATTTTAATGATCGATTCATTTTCCTGCTATTAGCAATGTTTCTAGTCATCGTTGTGAACTCATTCCAAAATCTTCGCATATCGTATTATTCTTAGACCGACGGTTTGGTCAAAGGAGCAATACATATTCACATGATATGCGTTAAGATCGTTTCGGTGACGGTTGGGATTCTTAAATCCTGACGGTTAACCTTTCCTATCATTGTTGTTCTTTTATTGATTTCTAGACATCATTTCACTACGAAATTATATTCTAGAAGTGGTGACTTATAAATCCAAGGAACCCCGATAACTTGTCATCGTTTTTCCAACGTTTCATCTCAAAACGTCTCGCGTTTATTATGCTGAGAATCTTGTAAGATTCCATAAAATGAAGCGTTCCACCTGTAATCAAACGTCAAACACTGTTCGTTGAACACTCACCTTTCATTACAATTCCTTTGTTCATTTAAGTTCATTTTAATTTCGGGACGAAATTATTTTAAGTTGGGAGACTGTGACATCCCTTAATTTGTTAATAGAAGTAACCCTTGTTAAATTTTAAAAGGGGTCTTTTATGCCATTTCGAAAACTTTGAGGTTTGTTATACTTAATAAATAATTTGGTGATTAACAAATTAAATAATAATAACATTATAAGTGTTATAATGTTATGAAATTAAGGTGTAAATAAACTTAAATAAAATAATAACTATTATTATTATTATAATAATGACATTGATAATAATAGTAATAGTGATAACAATATTAATAACAATAATAATCATAATAATAAGATTAATAATAATAGTTATAAAAGCTTAAAAATTAATAATTAATAAATTAGTAAAAATCTAAGTTTTAATTAAGTTTGGGGGGTTAGTTTTGTAAATTATAAAACCTTAAAAGTAACTTTTAGCATAAAATAATAAGTTAATGGAACTACAGGGACCAAGGATGTAATTAACCAAAACCCAACCCCCCTTTGCCCTTCACCCCCGCTTTTCCGGCCGGTCTCCGACCACCGCCGGAAGCGGCTCCGGCGAAGCCAAAAACTGGGATTTAAGCTTCGATTTCGACTGCAAATCACACCAACCGTTCCACGAAACAAATTCGAACCTGAACGCATCAATTAACCACCTTTAATCGACGGTTACTAGACTAATCGAAAGCAAAACCGAAGCATCTTCAAGCTCCTAACCGTTCGAGCATTAACACTTCATAATAATCCAATTAAAAGCACCCAAACGATCGATTATCTACACTCAATCGTATACTAACTTCAATTTCATCTAAAATACGCAAAATCAT
Source organism: Flaveria ramosissima (assembly GCA_025215565.1). Classification (NCBI taxonomy): domain Eukaryota; kingdom Viridiplantae; phylum Streptophyta; class Magnoliopsida; order Asterales; family Asteraceae; genus Flaveria; species Flaveria ramosissima. The sequence goes on from CM046035.1 coordinate 70,696,064, forward strand.
TGAGTTCAATCATCTCTTCAACCGCGACCTGCAACTCTTTCGAAAGGACCTTTCTGAGCTAAATTGGTTACAATTAGTATAGGGCTACTGATCCTTGACCACCTCAGAACCCTCATACGAAACTAATTAGATTATTATCAACGTTTATGGTCTGAATCATGCTCAACCTAGCCGCTACGGTTCATCTCTTCTATTAAACGATTTGGTTTCAATACAGGTAATTAATCGCTCAAACATCTTCGTATTAACATCTTGAACAAAAGCCCTATGTACATTACTGAAATCACCATCGAATTCGAGTTCGATTGGAAGCTAATTCAATCTAGGGTTCTTGAGTGATTTGGGGGATTATTTGAAAGTTTATGGTCTGAATCATGCTCAACCTAGCCGCTACGGTTCATCTCTTCTATTAAACGATTTGGTTTCAATACAGGTAATTAATCGCTCAAACATCTTCGTATTAACATCTTGAACAAAAGCCCTATGTACATTACTGAAATCACCATCGAATTCGAGTTCGATTGGAAGCTAATTCAATCTAGGGTTCTTGAGTGATTTGGGGGATTATTTGAAAGTTGGTTTTTTATTAATTTATTCGTAACCTAAAATAGAATCTGGGCTTTAGCCCAACCGGTTACCATCTCACATTATATGCAAGAGGTCACGGGTTCGAACCCGGCCTCCTGCACTTATTTTTTTGGGCCTTTTTGGCCTTCAAATAAACATTAAAAAATTTCTAAAAATTATGGAAAATTATTTTATAAACCTAGTTTATTTTAAAATCAATTAATTAATTTTTTTGTAATTATTTGATTAAAAATTTCCTTCATATATTTATTAAAAATTCTAAAGTTAATGCTATAGTTAACTTACTTTTATTAACAAAAAAAATTAGATTATTAAATAATAGTTTTTACTATTTCAAACTTTTCCTTTAATTTATTAAAACGTGTCAATTTCATTTTGTTATAAAAACCTTATTTAAACTTACTATATAAATCTTATAAATTATTATAAATGTTTTTGCTTCATATCGTTATATAAAATATACATATATTTTCTTAGAATTTATTTCAAGAAAATATTATTGATTTTCATTTGTTAAATATAAGTGTTTGACAAGACCTCAAATCCCATTTGAAACCCTAGTTCATGTTTTATTGTTAATCTAATTACCAAACCTAATCTTGGAATCTATACGAAACCATTTGGAACCTCGTTTAAATTATTATCATCATCATTATAAACATAATTACTCATCAAAACCCTAATTCTTATTTAAACATTAATCAATATATTAACCTTAATCTTCATCTTGTAAATTATATATTTAGGTGCTTGTAATGGACACTTGGGATTTATCTTGTAATCTTTTATATAATCTTGAAATGCTTATTTCCATGTGAGTTTCTTCATGCCCCTTTTTACTTTATTTTCATACCTTTTTGGGGTGAAACATGTTAACCTTATCAACTTACACTTGTAAACATCTTGATACTTGTAAATGCACATGCAATTCATCTTTACATTTTTGTCATGGTTATTTGTGTTATTGTAAGTCTTATATGAGATACATATTTTGTTTACAATCATTAACTATTGCTAGCCTGGCGACGTCTTAGATCTTTGGGCCTGACAAGCCTATTTGGTGCTAAAGTCGAGGTATTGCCGACTCCTAGGGGCCGTACGCTTGTGCACTAGGGAACCAAATACACTTAGCCAATTTTATACTTGTAATCAAGTCGAGGTTTGGTTGTAACGATATGTGTTCTATAACCTTACTAGCTTATAACCTATGACATGAATTGCTACTTGTAACCTTTTCATATTATGTATGAAAACCTTGGAAACTCACCAACTATTTATAATTGACCTTTTATTTTTATCATGTTTCAGGAAAACCCCCAAGTTTGAAGTGAACTTATGTGCTGGCAAGTTCTAGGACTTGGACCTGGTTAATAAACAAAATGATTATGTTTGTTATTTCATGTTGAAACTTATTTCATTATTGAGACTTATGCTTGTAATGTAATTTTGAAACTTATGAATAATATATTTGGATTTAATAATAGCGTTATGTGGCTGTGAACAATCTTAACCCTCACATCTCGACGTTTCCGCCGTCAAGGTTGGGGTGTGACAGATTGGTATCAGAGCCCATAACTATAGGGATTTAGGTTATTAGAAATGGTGACCTAGACTATAGCTTATGCATGAACCTCTTAGAAAAAAATATTTATATCTTGGAAATATATATATTGTTACATGCTACATAATGCTATACCTTACTTATGTGCAACTTGATGCCTTAGCATAGGTTTGCCTTGTAATTGTTTAAACTTTGTTACTCGTCTCCCTAAACTTACCTTTGACACTTTGACTCTCCCCGACAAATGAAACTTCTTAATCTTATTCTCGACGTCACGTGTAATTGTATACTTATGCTTATGACTTGGATCCTTAGACTCTATGTCTAATCTATGAAAATCTCATCAAGGTTTTGATTTCATAAACCAAAGAAATTTGTGTGACACATAGACACCTGTATTCTGGATTTCCTGGCAAAAGGCCTTCGGGCTAAGGCAAGCATATCGTATAAATCTCATTGTGAGACCAGTTATGCTTACCTGGGGATTTCTGGGATGAGTGATAAACTATGGTCAACATACACAAGTCTCTATGGCAAATGGGTCAATTTACCTTGACATGCCAACGATTCCAAATGGTAATGCGTTACCAAATGGAACCATCCTCTTCGTATCTTAAAATCTTGACTCCTTGAACTGGTATCACTTCATTCTCATCATACATAATGTTCGTGTTAATATTGAATCTAACCGACATTTCAACTAATACGTTTAAACACCGTTACATGTTTAGCGTTTCATGTATCTATTTCTATACCTGACCAACGTGTGCATGACTCTTAATATATCCAATGATATTGGGAATCTAAAACGAATGGTCTTCAAAACTTTCAACCGTTACTTATGGTTCTCAAGTCTTCTTAAGGATGTGTTCCATAACTAAGAACATGCAATGCTATAGGTGGAATTCCTACATCTCGAGATACTTTGCCTAGGCAAAGTGTAAATGGTGATTTGACTCGATCATTGAATCCATTTACATGACTCGAAACCCTTGAGATGAATGATCACTTATAAGTACGTGTGTGTCTTCAATAAGACTATGGTTGACCTCTTATCTTGAGAAGTCCGTGTATTCCTTTCGATTGTGAATTGAACGTTCACATCTCATTGTGGTGTTGAATAATTCCCTGCTCTTGGTTTCGTTTTCCCGATTGAAACCATCCAAGATTTGAACACCACAACAACTTCTGTTATCTTGAACTTTGATCTTAAGCTTGTAAGCATGATTTTTCCTTTTGTTACTTTGATGTAACTTGAAATTTTCCGAATTTCTAATTGATAATATTTTTCTTTCATCGTTAGTCAAACTCCGTACCGTCAGCACCATGAGAGATGCAAGTGTTTGCAAGCCAACCTATGACCAAGAACACTCGTATCTCTTAAATGATTCTAATTCATCAAAACAGGGGTGCTTCCCTTACTTTGATGATCCTCTATTCGTTTCGATAAATGGTTTCCAATTGTGATTTATAAAATTTCATCCTCTGGATCGGGGTGATTTCCTTATCCCGAGGATTGACTTCAATTATTTCTTTGGAATGGCATTTCACAAATGACATGATCTCACCAAAATAGGATTGAAACCCGTACTTTGGTGACAAATGTCAATCTTCGATTGTTTTCTTGCTATTATGAAATTCAATCATCAAGATAGGCGTGAATTCCATACCTTGATGATAATATCATCTTATTGAATTGTATTTGTTCAAATGAGACGACTTCATCAAAGTAGGAGTGAATTCTGGATTTTGATGAAGAAGTTCATTTTGTTATATTTTGTTTTTGTAAAACTTCACCGTTAAGATAGGAGTGATTTCCCTTAACTTAATGGTGAGTTACCTTGTCTTATTTCTGTGGATCCTCAACAAGGAGTTGGGATCGAGCTTTTTGATTGGTAAGTTAGAGGTCATACCTTGAGAAGACACCCTCAAGCTAGGAGTGAAAACCACACCTTGATGACTATTCTCATTTCTTGATCTCCAACTTACCAAGGTTTTAACCAAGTGACAAGAAACATGTAGTAACTTGAAGGGTGAACCAATGTTAGTGTTTGGACCTATCAAGCCAAAGCATGATTTCTGAACTTGGAAGGAGACCCGATCACTCTAGGTGGATTTTGATTCCGAGCTTGGAGTATTTGAAATCTTTAAAAGGATTTCTTTCCCTTTATCTTCATGTTTCAACTCGATCTAGCTACATCGAACCATTTATTCCTTACTTATCAACTTCATTTTGAGTTGTCATCAACACATGATTGTGTGATGGTAGCCTTCTTAAACAATCTTTCTACTAAATAAAGACATTATCAACTTGTGGTTATGTCTTTCTAGTCATACGAATGTTCTCGACTGTACTTAGGGGTTGATGAATTACGTATGCAATCTATACTTGGAAATTTGTTACCTTGCAAGATATGGTTACAAATGCATGTCTTATCGTTTGCGTTACTTCTTGAATCACTTTTGAACCCTTAACCTTGGAAAATCTTTAAAACTCTACCTTGATTTCGATCAACGAGACTCGTTATTACTTACATTGTGACGCGGATATAAAGGTTCATAAACCTTCGTAACTTGTAGTCATGGGTTTGGCATAAAGGAAAAGACGTAACTTGGTATGTATCCAAGTGTTTTACCTTCACATATGACAAGACCTAACATTCGTGATCCTATGGATCTCCTGTTTAACTTTTCATTCACTAAGTGTCTCTTATCTTAGCTGTCATGATGACAATTGGTGCATTATAGACCGATTGGTTAATTGCATATCAACTCATGTGGGATAACGGGTCGAGAAATTTGACTTGTATCCATCTCAAATAGTTGTATACCGCGGTATGTCGTTAAATATCGATTGTTAATTTTAATGATCGATTCATTTTCCTGCTATTAGCAATGTTTCTAGTCATCGTTGTGAACTCATTCCAAAATCTTCGCATATCGTATTATTCTTAGACCGACGGTTTGGTCAAAGGAGCAATACATATTCACATGATATGCGTTAAGATCGTTTCGGTGACGGTTGGGATTCTTAAATCCTGACGGTTAACCTTTCCTATCATTGTTGTTCTTTTATTGATTTCTAGACATCATTTCACTACGAAATTATATTCTAGAAGTGGTGACTTATAAATCCAAGGAACCCCGATAACTTGTCATCGTTTTTCCAACGTTTCATCTCAAAACGTCTCGCGTTTATTATGCTGAGAATCTTGTAAGATTCCATAAAATGAAGCGTTCCACCTGTAATCAAACGTCAAACACTGTTCGTTGAACACTCACCTTTCATTACAATTCCTTTGTTCATTTAAGTTCATTTTAATTTCGGGACGAAATTCTTTTAAGTTGGGGAGACTGTGACATCCCTTAATTTTGTTAATTTAGAAGTTAACCTTGTTAAATTTTAAAAGGGTCTTTTATGCCATTTCGAAACTTTGAGGTTTGTTATACTTAATAAATAATTTGGTGATTAACAAATTAAAATAATAATAACATTATAAGTGTTAATGTTATGAAATTTAAGGTGTTAATAAACTTAAATAAAATAATAACTATTATTATTATTATAATAATGACATTGATAATAATAGTAATAGTGATAACAATATTAATAACAATAATAATCATAATAATAAGATTAATAATAATAGTTATAAAAGCTTAAAAATTAATAATTAATAAATTAGTAAAAATCTAAGTTTTAATTAAGTTTGGGGGGTTAGTTTTGTAAATTATAAAACCTTAAAAGTAACTTTTAGCATAAAATAATAAGTTAATGGAACTACAGGGACCAAGGATGTAATTAACCAAAACCCAACCCCCCTTTGCCCTTCACCCCCGCTTTTCCGGCCGGTCTCCGACCACCGCCGGAAGCGGCTCCGGCGAAGCCAAAAACTGGGATTTAAGCTTCGATTTCGATTGCAAATCACACCAACCGTTCCACGAAACAAATTCGAACCTGAACGCATCAATTAACCACCTTTAATCGACGGTTACTAGACTAATCGAAAGCAAAACCGAAGCATCTTCAAGCTCCTAACCGTTCGAGCATTAACACTTCATAATAATCCAATTAAAAGCACCCAAACGATCGATTATCTACACTCAATCGTATACTAACTTCAATTTCATCTAAAATACGCAAAATCATTGAGTTCAATCATCTCTTCAACCGCGACCTGCAACTCTTTCGAAAGGACCTTTCTGAGCTAAATTGGTTACAATTAGTAGAGGGCTACTGATCCTTGACCACCTCAGAACCCTCATACGAAACTAATTAGATTATTATCAACGTTTATGGTCTGAATCATGCTCAACCTAGCCGCTACGGTTCATCTCTTCTATTAAACGATTTGGTTTCAATACAGGTAATTAATCGCTCAAACATCTTCGTATTAACATCTTGAACAAAAGCCCTATGTACATTACTGAAATCACCATCGAATTCGAGTTCGATTGGAAGCTAATTCAATCTAGGGTTCTTGAGTGATTTGGGGGATTATTTGAAAGTTGGTTTTTATTAATTTATTCGTAACCTAAAATAGAATCTGGGCTTTAGCCCAACCGGTTACCATCTCACATTATATGCAAGAGGTCACGGGTTCGAACCCGGCCTCTTGCACTTATTTTTTTGGGCCTTTTTGGCCTTCAAATAAACATTAAAAATTTCTAAAAATTATGGAAAATTATTTTATAAACCTAGTTTATTTTAAAATCAATTAATTAATTTTTTTGTAATTATTTGATTAAAAATTTCCTTCATATATTTATTAAAAATTCTAAAGTTAATGCTATAGTTAACTTACTTTTATTAACAAAAAAATTAGATTATTAAATAATAGTTTTTACTATTTCAAACTTTTCCTTTAATTTATTTAAAACGTGTCAATTTCATTTAGTTATAAAAACCTTATTTAAACTTACTATATAAATCTTATAAATTATTATAAATGTTTTTGCTTCATATCGTTATATAAAATATACATATATTTTCTTAGAATTTATTTCAAGAAAATATTATTGATTTTCATTTGTTAAATATAAGTGTTTGACAAGACCTCAAATCCCATTTGAAACCCTAGTTCATGTTTTATTGTTAATCTAATTACCAAACCTAATCTTGGAATCTATACGAAACCATTTGGAACCTCGTTTAAATTATTATCATCATCATTATAAACATAATTACTCATCAAAACCCTAATTCTTATTTAAACATTAATCAATATATTAACCTTAATCTTCATCTTGTAAATTATATATTTAGGTGCTTGTAATGGACACTTGGGATTTATCTTGTAATCTTTTATATAATCTTGAAATGCTTATTTCCATGTGAGTTTCTTCATGCCCCTTTTTACTTTATTTTCATACCTTTTGGGGTGAAACATGTTAACCTTATCAACTTACACTTGTAAACATCTTGATACTTGTAAATGCACATGCAATTCATCTTTACATTTTTGTCATGGTTATTTGTGTTATTGTAAGTCTTATATGAGATACATATTTTGTTTACAATCATTAACTATTGCTAGCCTGGCGACGTCTTAGATCTTTGGGCCTGACAAGCCTATTTGGTGCTAAAGTCGAGGTATTGCCGACTCCTAGGGGCCGTACGCTTGTGCACTAGGGAACAAATACACTTAGCCAATCTTTTATACTTGTAATCAAGTCGAGGTTTGGTTGTAACGATATGTGTTCTATAACCTTACTAGCTTATAACCTATGACATGAATTGCTACTTGTAACCTTTTCATATTATGTATGAAAACCTTGGAAACTCACCAACTATTTATAGTTGACCTTTTATTTTTATCATGTTTCAGGAAAACCCCCAAGTTTGAAGTGAACTTATGTGCTGGCAAGTTCACTTGGACCTAGTTAATAAACAAAATGATTATGTTTGTTATTTCATGTTGAAACTTATTTCATTATTGAGACTTATGCTTGTAATGTAATTTTGAAACTTATGAATAATATATTTGGATTTAATAATAGCGTTATGTGGCTGTGAACAATCTTAACCCTCACATCTCGACGTTTCCGCCGTCAAGGTTGGGGTGTGACACAATTGATCAAATTAATTTTTATGAAGAGAGAGAAATTGTTTGAGTGTTTAAATTACTTTAATATTCTTTTGGAGGTAAAATAAAGTGAGGATGCTTAAAATAATGACAAGTGTCAAAAAGGTGGTTTAAAAAGATAACAAGTAGCAAAAGAAACCTTCTTTTATTAATATTTATAGATTTGTGTTATATTATATGACTAACTTTAGTAAACCCGTGTGTTATACGGTTTAAATAAATAAAATATTAGTATAATAAAATTCATTAATTATAAAATGATATTTTAAAATATGATATAACTGAAATTATATATGAGAAATGACTATAACTAATAAAACAATGATATCAACTTTTTAAAAAAATATTTTTTTTTTAATTTTTTTCAAAAAAAATAAATATTATGTTCTAAAATAAACCGTATAAAAATATCATTTTTTAAAATTTCCTTATTATAACTCCCAAATTTAATTAATTTTGGTTTTAAAAAAATTGACTTTTTAAAAATACCAATTTTAAAATATTTTGTATTTTTAAAAAAAGTTTTATGCTTTAGAAAAAATTATTATTTTATAAAAAAATTATTTATTTATAAATAACATTAATAAATAGATCTCTTTCTTAATTTATTAAATTTAAAAAAGTGTTAAATAATATTATTAGTAATTAATGTAATTATTTAATAGAAGAGAGATGCGAGAAAATTTTGGTAAGGATGATTGTGGTGTTGCCACGTGTCATTCCAAAACACCTTTTCATTAGAGTAGAAAGATTTCATTGAGATAATCAAGAGGTAAATTTATATGTTAATGGAAATCATTAAAAGCGTGATGTTACTAAAATTTTGGGGTTGTGAAGCAGCCGTGTCAAGTATGACACATTTGAAAAAATTATATTGATTGGAGCAAAAGATAAAATTGTATATAGGTTTATTTTAATAAACTCAAAAGACAAAATAAATAAACTTGTTCTATTAAAAATTATACATATGTTTAAAATCGATATTTTATAAAACTTAACTATAATTCTAATACTAACAACTAGAAGGTTAGCGTCTATAGTGTAGTTACGGGTTTTGTAAAATTAGCCACAAAAGTTTTCATCTTCACAAATTAAGCCCCTTCCTGCAGATTTCACAAAGAATTTAAGGTTTTTTAAGATTGATTAGGGTTTACAGAACAAATATGATTAGATCTAGATCGAGATCAATATCAAAATTAATGGATGTAAAGATTGGAATTGTGTATGCAAAGATTTTGTGCTGGTTTTTGCCTCGTATGAGCTAGATTAATGCCCTTCAATTAATAGGAAGTTGGGAAATCTTTCCTACTAGAATAATATAGTTTGGTTTTAGGGAACAATTGATTCTAAATTGTGAGCTTTAGGGCATAGGTGGATGATCAAATGCAGTTTTAGCGTAAAAATAATTTCAACAAGAGTCTATGATTGTAGTGAGATTAATCTTGAATCAAGAATAAAACAACTATTTAAGTGGACTTAAAAATTGGTTTTCACCTTAACCTACATCCATATCCTCTATATGATGCCATCACCCTTTGGCGTTTATGCTATCTATGTGTTATTCATGTCTTTGCAGAATTCATACTCATTGTTAAATGCCAAAAGAGGCTACCCTACCTATAATAACCCCTCTCCCCCTCTCAATGCTCTTCTTTGTTTTTTGTTGCTTGCCTCAAATAAGGTACCATTTTTGCGCAAAAAAAGAAATTTATGTTACCGAGTTCATTTAAGGAAGAAAAGAAGGGAAGTGAAAGAAAAATAAAAGCTGAATTTAGTCTTTCTAAATTAAAGGAAGTGAAGTGAAGTGAAGTGAAGTGGAGAGGAGAAAAGAGGAGAGAAATTTCCTTTCTATTTTCTTTTTAATTAAACTCTGGAACACAACGTTAGGAGCACTTTAATTGTGTATTTATCTTCATTTGGTTTAAGTCGGTTACAGACTTACAGGTGAGCAATACCCTGGCATCTATTGCTCAACCACAATAACATATGTATCACAGGAATGTAACAGGTTATAATATTCTCACATAAACATATCAGTTACAGTACTTCATCCAACTTAATCAAACTACCTTAAATAAGCCATCATTAACAAGTGAAATACTAGAAGTACTTATGTTCTTCTCTCATTCTCGGTCCCTAAATCCACCATATCTTGTTCCTGAATCATTCTATATATAGATGGGAAAAAATGTGAGTATAATCATTTGATTTATCGTTCAACATGTTCTAATTACTAAAAAACATTACATGTGGACAAATGTTTCAAACTATTAAGCCATATGGTGTTTTGGCGGTAGTTTCTATAAACGAAGATTGATCGGAATTTGAATGGGCATAGATCATGTTGAAAAGATACATAAAATCATATAATGTCCCGAAGATATATAAAATTCAAAATACATAATATGAAAGATTCAGAATAAAGACAATGGAGTAGACAACTTTAACTCTGGATTAACAGAAACTTAGAACTATTCTTGAAGCTAGTTACGAACTATCAAATAAATTATAAAATAAAATTTAGAAGTCCCAGTTTTTAAGTACTTTTTAACGCGTAACACCCACTTTATTCAAATCTATTAATAACCATTGGCCTTCTGATCTAATGGTATGTGAGTGATGGTTAATGATTGGTATCTTTTAGGTCTCAGGTTCAAAACCTGAATCAAAAGGTTTTCCTATAGTAATATGTTTTTTCTTTGATGGTGTCCTTGGATGAATCTGGTCTAGAGCGTCAAAATAAGTATGGATGGTTGAAATTCCGTCTCAAGAATAATCACTCGGGTACTCGAGGTAGTTCTAATCATCATTCAAAAAAATAAATAAATTAAATCTTATTAAAATCTTTTCATATTCAATTTATAGTAAATTGAATTTTAATAACTCAAACTATTACCTATTGCCCAATAATAATACATATACTATCAAAATGACCGATAATATCCCAACTTTCAGTTCTGCTACCAATGACAATCCTAATAACATAATTTTCATTGATTTACACTTGATTTTCAGTCGTTTTTCATTTTATTTCATTGTGTATCTCATTATTTCATCTACAATCACTATCGTGAGCAAAATAAGTTAGAAATAAAATGTAAACAAATAAATAATTATGTTAGTAGAATTGTTCTTGACAGAAAAATAAAAGTTTGAATTATTATTAGTTTAAATTATTAAAAATTTAATTTCACTCCATTTATTAAACAATCTTCTTAACCAAAATAATAACAATGGAAAGAAAAACAACAGGGAAAACAATCACCATTTATCAAAGAGCTTATGCAAGAAGCACGAAGTCGTCTTCATCGTCTTCGATCCAAACTAGGGTAGAATTCCATCATATTCCATTACTCATACTTCAATCAACTCCCTCTAATGGCGGATTTTCCAAAAAACCAATATTCACCTCTACAATCCAGTGCATCACAAAACCACATACTCGAAGAAGATGAACGAATTTCATCTCAACAAACCCTAGATGCTTCCGACACTAACTGCTCTAGTTTGCTTCAAGACGATGACCTTGTGAACGTTGACGATGGAGGCGTTCGTTACTCCTTCATTGTAGATCCGTTTTCCCCCCTCGATTCATCCTATCTCGTCTTTCATCGTGATCATCGTAATCAGCAGGTAAACTCGACTTCATGCTCTTGCTGTTCATCTGAACCGGAATCGGAATCCGATTGTACCGATTCAACTGTTTATCATGATTGTTTGGACACCCATGATGAAGAATACGATGAAATGCATTTCGTCGACGATTTGTTCGATTCTCGTGGAGAAATTGAACATGCATCTGGTCGTTTGTCAAGTACTGATGTGGGAATTAGCGTTTCTGAAGGCGCGGTGATTATTAATCAGGATGATGATTTTGCTTTCAATCATATCGAGGAGCTAGGGTTAGGGTTAGGGTACGAAGACGGTTCAAGTTTCGAATCTGACTTCAATAGTGATGTAATTAGCGATTCCGGAGTTTCCAATAATACTGAAGAGCTAGGGTTAGGGTATGAACACGGTTCAAGTTTTGAATCTGACTTCAATAGTGATGTAATTAGCGATTCCGGAGTTTCCAATGATAATGAAGAGCTAGGGTTAGGGTATGAAGACGATGACGGTTCAAGTTACGATTTTGACTCCGATAGCGTTGTAAGTAACGATTCTGAAGCCAGTGTTGTTAACGATCAGGATGATTATTTTGTTTCCAATAATAATAGTATTACTGAGGGGCTAAGGTTAGGGTATGAAGACGATTACAGCTCAAGATACGAATCTGACTCCGATACAGTAGATACGGGTGGCGATCAAAATGATGTTATTATGCAAAGCACTGAGTTGAATTCAGAACATAGCTGGGATTGTCCACCATTGGATTCCGCTCGCGTTGATGAGAGAGACGGATTGAGCTCAGTGATTGATAGGATTGAAGAGATATCCGCTTCATCAAATATTTCATCAGATGGAGATGCTGCTGTTGGGGTTTTGGAGTGGGAGATTCTACTGGCTGTTAACAATTTGGAAAGAGATCTTGAATCTGCAACTGATGGAGGTGAAGGATTTGTATACACACCTGAATTCGATGCTTTGATCGGTCAATTCGTGGATGCTGTTAGAGCTTCGAGAGGTACTCCTCCGGCTGCTAAATCGTTCATAGATGGTCTTCCGTTGGTGGTATTGAAGAATGGAGATGCAAAAGAAGATGATGGTGTAACCTGTGCTGTTTGCAAAGATGAAATTTCAATGGATGAAAAAGTGACGCAGCTTCCTTGTATGCACCATTACCATGGGGAGTGCATCTTGCCATGGTTAAGTATTCGTAACACATGCCCTGTTTGTCGTTTTGAGTTGCCTACGGATGATGTTGATTATGAAAGAAGCAAAAACAGGGGGGATGATGACGAGCTGCGAGTCGGGTATGGCTTTAATCTCTCACCTTGACACTGTTGTACTGTATATGATATATGTAAATGGTTTCATGTTAGTTTTAATGCAAAAGATTGCATTCTTGATAACTGTGAGAACTCGTTAGTGAAAACTCATATGGCCTGTAAATAGCCTTCGACCATGTGGGACCAGGTTTGTGTTATATGTTTATGTTAATGATAAAATTCAAATTAAAGGGCTAATCTAATCAAAATTATGCTAGTAAGTTACAGAAGCAATAGAAACAAGAAAGCAAAAGCCATACATTGAGATCAGTCTGGGTACATTCTTCTGATGAGTCAAGTTGACCTTTATACCTCTAGATAAATCGAACCTAATAACATCTGGATAAGTAACCTGTCTTGCCAATTGCCATACATATCAACATCAGTCCTGATGAAACCCGTACTATCATACAATCGCTAGTTAGGGTGAGAAGTGAGAACAACTATACCATCTGCACCAGCACTTGGTGTAGACAACCCATCAAAGGTCAATCCAAACCTGAAACCAAAGATATTTTGACATCTATTAATATAATCTGACTGTACCCTGCATAAAAAAGTTTTTATACATGACACAACTCACTAGATTTATACTCACTACAATATCTTCCTTGATTACTACATGACACGACTCACTACAAAACCCGTCATAAATGCCCCCAGAGGCTATAAACAGAAAGACATTTTCTTGGAAAGTTTGCCCATTGGGTACACACACTGACTCTTGTTGACCCTCACTCTCTGTTGTATTCACTTTACTCACTTTCACGTTGGAGTTGGATTAGGAAATACACCTCAATCACGAGGATAACAGTAATTCATTTTGTAGGAGCATTTCGAGTGTCACATACGAAAGACGTTTACATGTTCAACACTACAGCAGCGTGTTTTTGCATTAGTCTCCTTTTCATTGGTCGGATCAGAACCCTTCTTTCTATCTGCTTATAAAAAATTGATCATTTTGATCCTAAAATCTTATGACAGGATTGTTAAACACTACAGTATATTTTTTGATCTTGAATTGTGCACTTTCTACCATAACCCGCTAGTGTAAGCTATGGTTTAGTAGGGTATTAGTGGGTCCTGTGAGTTTTCTCTCCCGCATTCTTACAGTCAACTGAAAAAAGTAGCCAAGTAGTAATCCAGCCGTCAATCCACCCGAATGATGCATAAATGCAAAAGATACAATTTTATAAAAGAATAGCAGAACAGGTGCCGAACAACCACCTCAATACTGCCTTTTTTATATTTATTAGAACAAATTTAAGAGCTCGAGTACATCCTGATTGTCTTTCGATTCAAGTGGAAAAAAATAAAATAAAATTACAAAAATGATAGTAAAATTAATTAAATAAATTGGCATGATGGTTGATGAATTGTTCCCTTGAAGTTCATTTGTTCATTCCAGTTGCATCCTTGGCTGCATCTGCTGCTCCTTGTGCACTTGCCTTCATCTGTTGTCCAGCCTGCATTTGTATAAGTTTGACTTTTTTTAGTCAATCGAAATTGGTTTTCTAACATTAAAATCATTGACATTCGTTTTTTATTATTAAATATAATTGATAAACAAATTATTTGTATTAAATTGATTTTATATGGATCTGAATTTTGAATCTTGAACTTTGAATGTATTTTAATGAAAATTTAAATTGAAAAAATGGGACCTGCTGCATTGAGTCCTGGGCAGACTGTGCAGCTTCGCTAGCCTGGTCCTTCAACTGGCTGCCCTTCTCCTGATCACAACAAAACAAATGCCAAAAGTTACATGCATGCGCACACGCACACACACATATATAAATGATGAATATGAAAATAGAGAGAGAAGTGACCTCGGCTTGGGCCTTGGCTTGGCCAGCTTGATAACTTGCACTTTGGTTGTTGTTCATGGTTGTGATTTTGAGATTAGTGTGATTAAAAGGTGTAGATACAAATGGATTTTTTCCAATGAAAAGCTACAATGGGGGATTAAGTTATATACTCATTTTCCATAAGTTTCTGCAAGTTATTCGAGCATTTGAATAGGAAGACTTGTGTGTTTGAGAAAGAGGAGGATAAGTTTACACTTGGTATCATCTTATATGATTTTTATTTTTATTGATTATAAATTGTTTGACCACATCATAAAGATTATTAGTTGTAGATGGCATCTCATATTTATAGAACAAGTTTGAATTTAGTTTCCAATTCACAAATTATTTTATGCGTGTATCAGGGTTGCGAGTCAAGTAACAAGTTTTGAGGTCAAAACATGTCGTTTTAAAATTTTGTCAATTCAGTTAGAGTAGAATAAGCTTGGGTTGAAATGGACCGATTTAGAAGGAAAGAAAGACATGGTTTCACTATATATGGCGACATGTGGCGATGGCAAGCAATGTGGTGGAGGTGGCAATACTGCCAACCGTAAGGAGGCCGGTAGCAGCAGAGTTGTGATTACCTGTTGTATCTAAATCAAACTATAAACATGTACAGACATCAAATTATAAACATACCCATATATTTTATTGATGTTTGGTAGAACAGAAGTACACAAACAGTAAATGAACAATGTGCAACAGAAATACCATTACACCAAGCAATAGAAAAGCAGTATTATTAGCAGCAAAACGAAATACGATAGTGTTTTATTAAAACTTATTTCTTGGTGACTTCCTCCTCTTCATACTCACTCCAACAACCGCTCAAGGTGGACCTCGGAGAGCCACAATGGCTAGTGAATTTATAATACATCATCGAACCACCTTCACCCAGATCTTCAAAGTTTGTTTCTTTGACGGTATACGCATCCACATTCATATTGATAAGATCCTTCAAGTCATTTCCATGTAGCGAAATAGAAAACTCATTGGGCTGGAAACAGGCCAAGACTCTTTCAACCAAGAGGCTAAGATCCATGGAGGATTTCAAAGGATAACCCACAGCTTCAAAGCTAGCATAACTGAATCCATCTTCAGGTGTTACATGAATGGTAGAAACGGCATCCTCTTCAATGGCATTCATCGAGTACCCACACGGGTCGAAGTCAAAATCACAAATTTGGGACTTGGGTAGGATCTTTCTAATACCGGAAACTTCAGTCATCTCAGCTGCAGAGCTCGTTGGAGTCTTGAAAAACACTGAAGCCCTGTTCTTGTCCAAACCTGTCATGCACATTTCAAGGGTGTAAACCGGGTTATCATCTACTTGAGCCGAAGCAGAATAGACATGCCATTGTTGACTTTGGTCAACACCTCCCATGACATAAGCTTTGCTACCCGAACCAAGCTTCCCAAAGTAACCATCAAGGACCGTCACTTCTTCAGTAAAGCTACGATGGGGAAACGACTGTGCACCAGGAAAGATAAAGCTACCACGAGTGTACCTCACAGATTTAACAGTGAGGGAAACTTGTGAAGATAATTGAAGTATAGGTGGGATCGAAAGGAGTAGCTTTGTGGTGCCACATGTCTTGATGATGATCTTATAAGGGTATACAAAGAGGCTAGATTCCGAAAGAACATAGGAGTCCAGTAGATCATTTGATAAACAGGAAACAATGGTGCACTGAGCCGGTGTCAGAATTTCATCCAGTTGCTTCTTAGTCAAGGAACGAAGGCCTCTTCCTCCGGGGTCAGCAAAGAGGCCAGGTTCATAAAAGGAAATTTCAAGCCTCTTTTCATAGCCTTCAAATCCAATGGCAGATACTTGCATTGCCATTGTGCTTTAAAAAGAAATTGTTTTGCAAATGTAGAGAAACGAGAACAACAAGAAGACAGAGGAAGTTAAGGTTGAAGAAAAACTACGGAATTGAATCACTGCTATCTACGGGTTATGTAGCGCAGATCAGAAAAACTCAGGATGGTTTGCGAGCACACTGCAATTCGGGAAGAAACACACAAATAATTAGTGATGAAACTTTAATGGCAAGTTTATTAAAAAACATATGAATGATTATGATATGATAAGAGAAACTCACGTTAGAGTAAGCAGCAGATTTGAATTTCTTAAGTCCACCGTTTGGTCGCACGTCTTCAATTCCGTAGCCGAGGGGAGCTTCGTAGAATAAAGATTTACTACTGCTAGACTTCTTGGCAGCTTCTGACTCCATTAAAACATTCAATTGTTCTGTGTTTACAGCAAAAATGAGTAAGAACCAATATCAATGTCATTGGATAACTAGATGGATTAATACAGCATTTGAAAATAGCAATACAAAGATGTTGAAATTAAAAGTAGAATCAGAATGCCTTGAGGATAATTCAACGATATGTGAAAAACAAGGGTACCAAATAGAAGATTTCAAAGAAAATGTGACCTCTTAGAAAATGGAATTCCACAATATTAGGGTAAACTAAACTTCGAATCCTTTATGTGTCAAGTGTGTACCTGTATGTCCGTTTCTGTTCGTAAACTGTCGGTTTAGATTCTAAACGAACGAACATGAACTTACACAGAACATTTTTATTTTCTTAACGAACACACAACCGATTCACGTTTATTTATGTTCGTATTCAGTTAAAGTTAAATAATTGAACATAAACATGTCTCGGGTCATGAGGTTTACAAGCCTAAACTTCAGAGAAATTACAGGGCCTATTTATTACAAATACAACAACTTTGCACCTTGATCAATAAGGAGAAGTGTAAGACAGAAATCATTTATGATATTAACAGAATCGTATTAGTAATCTTAAAGACAGAAATCAAAACAGCTCAAATACGACACCTTACACCTTAGTATAATAAAGAAAGATAGTTATTTGAGATAAATGGTAAAGAAAGAAGATTAAACTATCCATCATCTAGTAGATTATATAGGAAGCAATCATCAAACATCTTCTCATATGTAGATCACACCACAAATAGAAACAAATTACAAACACAGAATGTGCAAATCAAAACTTGAATCAACGAATTGCAGAAAAACCCTCGATCAATCAAATACACGATAACTAACAGCATACGTTGATGAAAAAGCATAGCAGAATTGAGGAATCGAACAACATACCTACTATCTGTGATTGAAATCCAGAAAAGGCTGAAGCAATCGACGAAATGATCGAAGGTAAAACCCTAGAAATTGGATTGATCGGCGGAACGAATTTAGAGAATAATAAGAGCAGTTGATTTGTGTGTGAATGAATTAGGGGAAAGGGGGATGAATATATAAAGGTGGGTGAGAAGTACAGCTGGATAATATTTAAGGCCTAATATTAAACGCGTGTTGACGCGTATGAATGACTCTCCTACGCTTCAAGATAACGGTGTTTGTGTGAAGGATAATTCATAAGGTTAAGAGTCAGCTTCAATGTAAACGAGTCGAGTCGAAGTTTATTTTTTACGCGTTCGTTAACTTGTTTAAATTAAAGTTTAACATATAATTTATAACCTAAAGTTTCTATATTTTAAAAATAAAAATCGGTGGTTTGTTAAATTGTGTTACACGACTTTGGGGCAAACATTGAGATTATTCATATCTTGGTTTGGAACTTGGTAGTATAAAGTTCATGTAGAAGCAAGAGCCGACTATCAGTGACGGAGCTTGAACTATTTCGTACGGGGGGCGGGGACGAAATTAATTTTTTTTATGGGGGTCGAACTTAATATTTATGTAAAAATTTACACTACCGGGCTAAAAATTTACACTTTCGGACTAAAATTTAACATTACGGACGAAAAAATAGGGGGGGCGACGGCCCCCCCGGCCCCTATGATGCTCCGCCCCTGCCGACTATGTTCTTTTGCAATATGATATAAATAAAGTTTATATATAAAAGCCTATAAAAAGTAAAGATACAACTATGTCATTTATCTTACATGCATCTCAATCCCTTTAATAAAATTACAAATAAAATAAGATGATGACAAAGGAAAAACGAATTTTAATTCCATTTATTCCATCAATTATACAAATCTCTTTCTCGAACTATTTGTTTAATCCAACACTATTTTCATGCAACCCAAAATTATATTACATGAGAAGTAAGAAATATTTTCTACTTCAAAAAAGTATTTATTTTTTTAATGTCAGATAGTAATATACCGAAATATACATATTCGATTTTGAAAAGAAATGATAAAGAGTTTCGAATCTTATTCCTACTTAGCTTTAGGTTTGACATCGATGTCAAGCATTTTAAACCATACACGTGTTTAGAGAATTTTATTCGGCCAAACATGCTATTTTTATGTCCCTATCTATCGCCAAATGTGATTCACACGACATATCACATACTCACTTACTCATTAATTCTCTTCTATGTTTTATGTATTAAAATGAATTAATAATTATTTTATTTAATATATATTTGGAGTTTTCTTTTAAATTTTAATACCTTACATTTTAATATACATGGCTACATTATGTATAGATATTAATGAGTCCCCATTGGTTAGTTTTGTTTTTATTAACCGCTAGTAGTCCGCTACACCAATATGTAACATAATATATGTTTTGTTTGGGAGCAAAATGAAAGGTGAGAGGATTGATAAATGTATTGTCACTTGGTTCACGAGACCATGGTTCGATCCTTTAAGCTCCATTCGGCATTCCCATGCAAGTAGCTGCTTTTCTCCTACAATTTATGCATGATTTTTTTTATTTTTTTATTTTTGTATTTTTTAAAGACTTTTTTTATTCATAATTAATTTTACACCTAATTTGTTTTTCTCTTACAACTTTTATAAATATATAGCTTTCTAAAACTCCAATTAATTTTACACCTATTTTGTTTTTCTCTTACAACTTCCAATCTACGTTTCATTGTTTTTTAAACTCTGAACATGTCGTTGTGACGTGCTCATTTTTTATCTAATTTTGGTATAAACATTATTCGGAACCCGGTTACCGTTTCGACGTTACCAAGCCGGGTCAAATATGATATTTTTTTTAACTTCTTTCTTACAATACGACTTTGTATTTTTAACGCTCATTTTTATGACCCATTGTGTTTGCATTCCCATTTAAACTTTTATGCATATTTTTTGTGTGTGTGAGTATTAAGTTGTTGACATTATTTGACGTTTAAATTTAAGATTTTAATTTTAGACAAATTTTTAACATGGTGAAATATACTATATTTTTATGTGTTTTGTCTTTTATGGAAAAATATTACTAGTCCCATCGCATAACACAGAGTACCAATGCAAATTGTATAACATGTATGCTATGTTTTTAACGTATATTTTCTAACACATAGATCTAAAACTTGTACGTTTTAATATAAAACTGGTACGTTTTGTAACACACTAAACACACAAATCATTCAATCCATTTATCTACCACTTCAAATAATCACGTGATTTTGTATACTAAAACTATGTACATGACTTGAGTAGTATTTAATGTTATTACATTCTCTTATCGTTCAAACTCTTCTTTCTAAACAAATTTGTACAGTTGTACACTTGTACTAATAACTTCTGGACACATGCCTTTGGGCTTTTCTTTTATCTAAAGTATTGTCTGCAACTCTGCATAATTAGTTTCAAACATTGGGCTCAGGCCCAACTCAAGAGCAAATTGAGAAGATAAAGACGTCTAAAGAATGCTCCAATATGATTTTTTGGCCTGTTATAGCTCTTAATAAACTCTTTATCTTCATAGTTTTGTGCTTTGGAATTTTGAATATAAGTTGAAATATTAGTTCATCTGTTTGCGATCGACTCGATCTTGATCTCATTTGTTCTCATCTTTTGGTAATGCTCCTTATTATGATTGATCATCAGTGTATTGAAACAATCCCAGAGAAAAAACAGAAACAAAAATCATCATTTTCACATTGTTAAAACACATATCATTTATCTAATGTGAGCATCATGCAACATCATCCGTACCAATGCTTTAGGGGTTATAAAAAAATAACACATGTAATTTACTATTCATTTGCCTTGACAACTAATTTTAAAATAAAATAAAATAATAAATATCAAATTTCTTGAGGGAAGCACATTCCAACTTCTAAGTAGTGAAATTGTCACAAATTGATAAGCACAGGGTCTAAAGTGCAAAACTATCCCTCTTTCAAATAAACAATTAAACCCCCATAGATATTATTGATGACATTTCCTTATAATCGGTAGATAAGCTTATTGGACATCATCAACGATTTCTCATCGCCTGAAAGATTCTTTGAGACCACAACAAAGAAGAAATTCAAAAGGGTATTCATCATCTTCACAAGAACCAATTGCTTCTGTTCAGTTTCCAACATTCTTGGACTTGGTAAGTTTCTTGCAAAAGTGTAATCTTTGATGGGAAATCGATACCGATTCTATGTTGAAATTTGAAAGATTATGTGAAAATTGAATACCATGTCTATAGAAATGGCTGCATCTGCTGTTCTTTTGAACAATGGATCTTTGAGTCGTTGTGAAATCTCGAGTCTTCGTGTTATGCACACCAGGTGTTTGATGAAATGCCCAAGTCAGTCTTGTTCATTGTCTAATTCGAATCGAGCCTCGTGTTCTTTTCCTTTAGTTTGTGTTAAGTCTCAAAGTAGGTTGTTATGTATTAGGTCAGTGATTAATGATAATGGAAACAAAGAAAACCAATTTAGGAACACTGGTTTTTTGAGAAAGGGGTTTAGGCTCAGGTTGCAGCCAAGGTTGCGATTACTGTCATCGCGATTGAAAAAGATGTCGGTTCGTTCAATGTTGAATGACCTTGGAGCTTATCTGCGCAAAAACATGAAAAAAGTGACTCTATCAGCTTCAGTTTCTGTTGTATTGGGATTGTGTTATTTGTTCTTGAAGTTGACAGCAGTTCCAGCTCCCAAGATTGTCCCATATTCAGACTTGATAACGAGTCTTCAGAGCGGGTCTGTCATGAAAGTTTTGTTTGAGGAGGGATCAAGACGGATATACTACAATACAGGCTCCTTTGGTAGAGAAAACACCCAGGATTCAGAAAATAATGTGGGAATTAACAATGATGATGGAAATTTGGTTGAGGGTGATACTGTGAGGAGTAGTGATGATGTGAAGAATAATCAGATTGCAAGTTCCAACGTGTTGAAGAAGTTGACAAAGACAAAAACGTCAATGCCCGAATGGCAATATTCTACAAGGAAGATCGATCATGATGAGAGCTATCTCCTTGGTTTGATGAGAGAGAAAGGAATTACATACAGTTCATCTCCTCAATCAGTGTTAGCGTCAATGAGAAATACACTGATTACTATTCTATCACTTTGGATTCCCTTAACTCCGTTGATGTGGCTTCTCTACCGCCAACTTTCTGCTGCCAATAGCCCTGCAAAGAAGCGGCGGCCTAGCAATCAAATAGTTAATTTTGAAGATGTAGAGGGTGTCGATACTGCAAAAGTAGAGCTTATGGAGGTATGCCACTTTTGTTTTGTGTATTTTGTATTATTTTTTGTTACTGACTTGCTGCCTTGGTTAAGTTTGTTACTTATATTTATGTAGAAGCATAAAAGTTTATTATACAGTAACAAAGGTGTTTTAACATAAAATAATGCTACTTTCAATTAAGTGATGCTAAAGCTTAATGTCAAAGAACTTGTTACTGTTAACCATCTTATACTTAGAAAGATACATTTATCAGAAAGTTAAAATTTGCGTTTTCTGGGTATTCTTTCTGTATTTAACCCATCTCCATTGACTATAATGACAAGATTTGGGCATTGGCGAGTGAGTATGCTTACAAAATGGATTACCACCAAATTCACCAACTTCATGATGACATAAACATGATATTGTACACTGTATGTGAAAGATAAATTATAGAAGTAGGAATATTGGCAAGCATAAGCACTTATATAATACAATTCAAGTGTACCATCTTCTTTCTCATTTCGATGAAAAGTGTGGAAGGAACCTATTAAGGTAGAAAGATGTCAAAATATGGTTAAAAACCAAGTAAAAGGTAATATGAAGTCAGTGGAACAAGACACGTGACCATAATTCATGCAAAAGCTGTCTGAGCCTGCCTGTTTTGATCATAACTCATGCGAACCTTGTTTGTAGATTGTGTTGTGCCTCAAAGGTTCAATTAACTACAATAAGCTTGGAGCAAAGTTACCTAGAGGAGTGCTGCTAGTAGGTCCCCCAGGGACGGGGAAAACATTATTAGCTCGTGCAGTGGCTGGAGAAGCGGGGGTGCCTTTTTTCACTGTATCTGCTAGTGAATTTGTCGAGATGTTTGTTGGAAGAGGAGCAGCTCGTATTAGGGACCTTTTTAATGTTGCAAGAAAGAATGCACCGTCAATCATTTTTATTGATGAACTCGACGCTGTAGGGGGGAAACGTGGTAGAAGTTTCAATGATGAAAGAGACCAAACATTAAACCAGGTAGGTAAACTTCATCTTTACACTTCGTATCTGATTCTTATGAATAGTTTTTCATACTTTATTTAAACATATTTAAGGATGTATGTCTGTGTGTATGTGTGCGTGTTCTTATGTGTTGTTACTTTTATTTATTTTATGGAATGGAGTGTGAAAAATGCTAAACTTACTATATTTGTGGAGATGACAACATGAACAGGGCAGTGAGATCTAGTCTTAGCATGTGCCATGTTATGATTGCAAAAAATGTAAAATTTCAGTAATTTAATCTTTGAATAATATGATCTAGGAAGTTCTATGCATTAAAATTACACTTCAGGCCAACCTTTGAGTTTTGACCTGTTTGAGCCTTTTCTGTATAGTTAGCTTTTATAGCTGACCCATCAGAGTTGAAATAACCCAACTGAATTTTTTTCATAAATCAAAAGTAGTCAATGTAATTTCCTACCTCTAATGTTAATTAGTGAACCTCATATAGGCTATAGCACAGGTCTATCTGAAACTTCATCTGGTATAATGATTTTCCTATATAACTTTTATTATTTACTATCTACTCAAATGTTCACGTCTGATGAGATTTATTTGATGTCTTGTTTTTGGGCACATAGCTTCTCACAGAAATGGATGGGTTCGAGTCAGATGTAAATGTGATAGTTATAGCAGCAACCAATAGGCCCGAAGCACTGGACCCTGCTCTTTGTCGGCCTGGCCGTTTCTCAAGGAAAGTGTTCGTGGGAGAACCAGATGAAATCGGAAGAAGAAAGATCTTAGCCGTACATCTCAGAGGAATTCCTCTCGAAGAAGACACTGCCACTATCTGCAACTTAGTTGCTTCTCTTACTCAAGGCTTCGTTGGTGCTGATCTCGCCAACATTGTCAATGAAGCCGCTTTACTTGCCGCTAGACGAGGTTTTTATCTACCTTTTCATTTTGTTAGGGGTAGAGTTGTAAAAAGAATATGAATAGTTGTTACTTGATATGATGAGATCATAATGACTGCTTGTTTTTCATGGGTTATTAGGTGGTGAATGTGTGACAAGGGAAGATATCATGGAAGCAATAGAAAGGGCAAAATTTGGGATAAATGATAGACAAATGAGTCCTTCTAATTTAACCAAGGAAATAGGAAAGATGTTCCCATGGATGCCAACTTTCAAGTCAAGGAATGATGGGTCTCCTTCTCTTGGTGGTTACCAAACTTTGAGTTGAGGGTATTCTTGTCATTTGCGATATAGGATTTCTCTTAAACTTTTTTATTTCTCTTTTTTTCCAGCTTCTTTCATACACGTATGCCAATAGTTGGTTGAGGGTATATTTGTCATTTCATGTAATATGATTTCTTTTAAACTTCATTTTGTTGAACTAAAAAGGCGTATTGACTTTTGGTGATATGAAGTAGATATTTTTATTTGTTTATACCTCTATAGTTATGTCAGGAACAAAATTATGTGTATAGCCATGCGAATACACAACTCTATTATGTGTCTACTTCAATTTTTTTCATGTACAAAACTTTAATCCCATTAATGTAGGTAAAAACGAATGATATATGCAAATATAGCTTGTAAAATCTTCTCTGTATCTTTAGCACGTGTGCATTTGATGGTAGTTTTTGATGCCTTTGATGATAGTTGATGGCAGTTTTTGATGCCTTTGATAGTTTGATTACAGCTTGTAAAATCTTCTCTGTATCTTTAGCACGTGTGCATTTGATGGTAGTTTTTGATGCCTTTGATGATAGTTGATGGCAGTTTTTTATGCCTTTGATAGTTTGATGATAGTACCGATAAAAATTCAATAATTGGACTCACGTTTTATCTCTTTTCTTTGGGTATCAAAGATGTTAATGGCCACACAATACTTCTAATTGCTATTTAAGGAATGATTTTTGACGATGAGTATCACTAAAATATACTTATTCAAGAAAATAAACAAAGAGGCCATAATGTATTAATGGTTTATTAGCAAGAACGGCGACATATGTAATGTATGTTTTCTAGAGGGAGGGAGGGAGGCAGTCATTACAGTAAAGACCATGCAATTCACGTTAACAAGAGTAGGGGTGTGTTCATTATTTCAGTGAAACTCAAAATAATTCAAAACTCTTACCGACACATATTCAAATTCGGATTTTGGTTTTTTAGAGCTAGGTTCTTATAGGTACTGAATTTCAAATTCGAATTAAATTTAAAGTTTAAGTATCTTGAACTGAAACAATTGGAATGATATGCATTCAAGTAATATATAACTTTTTTGTACATACATACAAAGTTTGATGCTATATGTTTTTTTTAGTTATTTAAATAATACTAATTACCAAATTGTTTTTGTATCTTGGTGTTGTACAATATGCATGAACTCTTTATAGCGCATATACTTGTTGTACCATGTGCTTTATTGTGTCTGTGTGTGTGCGTATATATATATATATATATATATATATATATATATATATATATATATATATATATATATATATATATATATATATATATATATATATATATATATATATATATATATATACTAATTGAAAATCTCAAACCCACCACCGATCATCATCGTTTGGCAACTCACCACCGCCGTCAACCAACCCCCAATGCCCACCCTCTCCAGCCGAGAACTCCCACCACCGATAATCATCTTCCATCCTCGTCAGTTCCACTACTAGAAAGATGCATCCATCTCCTACCCCCACCCCTCCAACAGGCAACCCCCACCACCAAAAACTTGTCATCCCACTTCGCCCGACGACCGACGAGTGCCACCAGAACACCGATCCTCACCTTTCGTCCCCGTCAGAGCACAGAGAACAACCACTAAGAGTTGGCCGCCAAGCTCTTCCTCTCTCTTCATTCTATAGAGAAATTCTAACTTTCTCTCCCTAAAATGAAAAACGAGAGAAAATAGAAGAAAATGTTGGTGAGTGGTGATGTTTGACAGATGATACGTAGTCATCTTAGAAGAAAAGAAGACGAAGAGAACGACGAAGGTCAGTGGTGGTGGAGGTAAATCTAGAAAGACAAAGATCTTTTCAAAAAATAGAGAAAAAAGAGAGATAGTGATTAAGAGCATTTAGGGCTGGCATAATAGGTATACCTGTACCTGTTAAGACACGAACACGATAAGACACGAACACGAAACTTGTATACCTGTACACGACACGATAACTTATCGTGTACCTGTTTTCAAACCTGAACACGAACCTGTTAATACCAGGTATACACGATAAGACACGATAAGAACCATTAATAACACATATTTAGGAACCATTTTAGTGATACAAAAATCATTCGAAAGATTTGAAGTGGGGGTACCTTAGGAAGTTTTTAGCAAGCAACACTAATAATACAAAAATCAGAATGTGAAGATGTGAAGGTAGGGTTAGGGTTATCACTTATGTATTTTAATGTTATATTATTTATATTTTTTTAAAAAAATATTTATCAGGTACTAACGGGTACATAACATGTAAACATGTAAAATACCTGTTTAGACACGAAATTTAACAGGTATATTCGTGTCTACCTGTTTCGTACACGAAACCTGTTAAGGTCATACCCAATACCTGTTAAGATCGTGTAGGTTCGTGTCGTGTATTCGTGTTCGTGTCTAAAATTGCCAGCCCTAAGAGCATTCACATCTCACTCTTCGTCTCCATATCTATAATTACACTAAAATCACTACTTTTTCTCTCTTATTTTTAATTAAATAATACTTTCTAATACATTTATCATTACCTTTTATCTCTTCTATACTCACAACCACTTTTAAAAATATTAAAAAATTAATAGAGATGAACAGTTTTTTTATTAAATATAGAGGTGAACCGTAACATGTTATATATTCTCCACTTACAACAATTAAAAAACAATCCCTATAATATAGAGAGCATAATAACAAATATATAAAGGGATGTGAATGCTCTAAGAAAGAGAAACAAAGAGTGTGTTTTTAGAAGAGAAAGAGAGAGTGTGAAAAAATGTGAGATTTTTGAAAGTTAATTCAATTTTTTCTTTTTGAAGTCTCAAAATTAATTTTTAAATACTATTAATTTTTTTTGAACTTTTAATTAGTATTGTTCAAATTAATTATATTTTTTACAAAATACTAGATTAGTATTACGTGTATTACATGAGTTAACAAATAATATATTAAATATATGAGTTATAAACCGATATCCTAAATGTTCACTGTGGTCCACTTGGAGCATTTTGAATTAAGTAAGACTAGAACTCATAATCTACAATTCGGAAAGTCATGAGGTGTCTCCTCCTAAACCAATTGATATAGGGCTTATTGGCAATCGAAAATATTATTTAATTAAATTTAATAGATTTAATTAAATTTATTTCCATACTTTTACCTTTATAAATTGAGCTATTTAGAAATACAATTGCAGTACTCAAAGGTTTACAAAAATGTCAAGCCGAACAATCGAAATTTCAACATGTCCCATGTTAATTCAATAATTATCGACTTATATATTATTTTGAGTGACATATGTTACGTAACGCACGTGGTGTAACACCACACTAATCTGTTGCGTAATATAGTTTACGGAGAAAACTACCGCTGTAACGCGCAACGTTCAATTCTAGTGATTTTTAAATACTATTTCTTGCTAATCTAGTTTAATCAAATAGACCAAGAAATCAAATAAGTTTATTTGAATTAGTTTTATTCAAATGTTATTACATAATATGATTGTAGAAGATAAATAACATGTTATAACTGTGTGTAACATAATGAAGATGATAGGGGTAGGACTACCTCATAACGAACATGGATTTACAATCGATTTGTAAGTCACCTAACAAGATTCAAAATTTATGTGTATAGCCACCAAGTTACTACATGTACTTATTCGTATCACTTTTATTCAAATTTAAAAGTTTTATAATAGTTTTATCTTAAGTTTCCGTAATTTTTAAATTTTAAGTTTATACCATTTTTAGTTTAAGTTTAAATCACTTTTAGTTTTGAGTTTATTTACTTTATTTCTTATAAATTTAGTTTAAATCTTTTTATATATTCTATTGTTTTAAATAACACAACTTAAAAATAGTAGGTTATTATAAAATAAAATAAAAACTTGATTATGAAAGCTATATGTACAAAAGAGCTGAAGATGTAGAAAAGATATAAAGATGTTTGCAAAAAAATGTAAAATTAAAGATGGCAAAAAACATATTGTATAAAAAGTTTAATATAAACCTATAAGACTATATCATGTATAAATAATATAAAAATCAGTTTTAACTATAAGATAAAACTCAGTTATAAAATAAACAATAAACAAACCATGATTTAAATCTATACTAATATCTATACTAATAAAACAACATAACTATTAGACATATGGAAATTTTCTAGAACGTCCACATCATTTCCACTTAGGATTGTCCGCGTGTCATTACCATAATAATGTTACTATTTTTGGTAAAAATCTTGATTTCAAAAAAGTATTCTTAATCAATGTTTATTTAATACTATATTAAAATTACTTTAACGTGACTTAATTTTTGTTAAAATGTAAATTAATTTGTAGCTAATAATTATTAAAACTATAATATTTTAAAATATATATAAAAAGACTTAAGAATATTTATGAATAATAAAAAAATTCTTTTTATATTATTGTTTATAGCTAAAATATGTTTGTTATCTATACTAATAGTATATAATAATTTCATTGACATGTAATATGTTATTTATAATATATATTAGATAATATATAATATATATAATCTATTATATAATTTTTTATTTTAATCCTTTTAACATATGAGTATCTAACCTAATCTATACTAATAAAACAACATAACTATTAGACATATGGAAATTTTCTAGAACGTCCACATCATTTCCACTTAGGATTGTCCGCGTGTCATTACCATAATAATGTTACTATTTTTGGTAAAAATCTTGATTTCAAAAAAGTATTCTTAATTAATGTTTATTTAATACTATATTAAAATTACTTTAACGTGACTTAATTTTTGTTAAAATGTAAATTAATTTGTAGCTAATAATTATTAAAACTATAATATTTTAAAAATATATATAAAAGACTTAAGAATATTTATGAATAATAAAAAAATTTCTTTTTATATTATTGTTTATAGCTAAAATATGTTTGTTATCTATACTAATAGTATATAATAATTTCATTGACATGTAATATGTTATTTATAATATATATTAGATAATATATAATATATATAATCTATTATATAATTTTTTATTTTAATCCGTTTAACATATGAGTATCTAACCTAATACAATTAATATAGCATAATTCTTCGATTAATAAACCTTTTTATGCGTCTTCCTGTTGCTGTTGTAATACTGTCTTTTAAGTCTTTTTAAAAAGGCAAAGATACAGGATATAGCATATCATGTGGCTGTAGTTTAGTGGTAAGAATTCCACGTTGTGGCCGTGGAGACCTGGGCTCGAATCCCAGCAGCCACATTTTTTAATTATTTTTGCCGATCTGAAATATTTAAGTTGATTTAATCAGTTCATCTGAAACAATAAATCATTAATTAATCGAAACCCACAAATAGAGTTGGTTGCCTTAACATTAATGGCGGGGTAGCTAAAACAATCATGAAAATAAAAGATTTATAACTTATTTCGATTCGATTCTAATGCTTCGTTTGCTGTGAATAACATCAAGTTTAGTGTCTTAGATATGCTTTCTTTTCATTATTGTTTAAATTGTTTCAATTCTTTCTTTTTATTATATTTTTGCCATTTGTTTCATCAGGTATGATTGGAATTAAGGCTATAGTAAAAGTACCAATACTAAGCTTTATCAATTAATTTTATGGATGATATCACAAGATTTTTCCAACTACATGAAGGAATAATATAATTTGTTCTTAACTATTATTACTTTAATAAAGTTGTATAGATACAAAAGTGATGGTGCATGATGTGTCCCTGATGAAAAACGTATTCATCATTCTGCATCTATTTCTTGTACTCCTTAAGTTTATTTTTTAAATTGATTTAGAGTCTAATTAGGATTGTTGGTGGCATTCCTATGTTTTATGTTAAACTAATGAATTTTAGTAAAGCTTTAAATGTGTATATATATACACCTAATTAGCTTGAGGGCTGGATGGATCCAAGCCTTCTAATTCTTTCCGGTTCAAATGACCAAATTTAACATGCTATTAACGTTTTATTTGATTATGTTGATGATATAATTGTTTATAATTTAATCATAAACAATGGATGATCACTTAAAGTAACACTGTAAAGTTTCAAAGGGACAGTTAAAAGGTAAGATATATTGTCTGTATACCAGAGGTCAATGATCTAAATTTTGCAAGTGTCAGGTAATGAAGTATGTTAGGATCCGTCTCTATTCACATATATACAAAGTGTTTATCAAATAAAAGACTTACAAAGTGCCTACCCAAACACCCCAACTTCAAATTTGAATGAATATAGAATCATGGTTTAATCTCGTATATATGGGAAAATCTTTAGCCACACCGATAAATGAACTTTTTTTTTAAAATCACCTCATTATAAAACTTCTTATGTTGTATCTGGCTTATTTACTTAAAGTGTGTCATAAAATGAATTCATCTTAAATCGCTTTTAACAATTTGCAGTGTCAATCCAACAAACAATACCTAAGATGAAAGCTAAGCGTTTGTCTAAAGCTCAAAGGTTGTCTCAGGATATAGTCACCACACTTCCTTAAGCCATAATATATAGGACAAGTATCCTCTCATGGGAATGTAAGTACAAATGAACCAAATTACCTAAACTTGTATTTTGCGATGCGAGTTTACAGAGAAAAAAATCAACTAAAAAGACATTTGTCTAAATGGAAGCAAGTAGACCGTGTATGGAAAAATGGACATGATGCGTAAACTTTTCTATGCTATACACCAAGTCTTGTTTCAAGGCATAATATATGATAAGTTAGTTACAAGAATTAGTATTATTTGAACGTGTTAACAATAAGTTAATAACATTAACATAAACAATAAAAAAGATAAATTTGTTACAAATTAATGTTTTCTCGTCAGGAAAGCGCTGGAAATATCTGATGGATTTTCAAATACTTTGATTTCTTCTTTTACTAATTATTATTTTCATTTAACTTAATAATAGTAGTAAATTTTATTAAATAACTAATGATAACGGAAAAAGATCAAATAAAAATGGAAATAAATCTAAAAAGTGTAAGACGTAATCTCTACAATTAAATTTTTTAATCAAATGTTGAGATTAAATTATAGGTAAAAAGTTTGTTTGAAAGGAATTTTAAGCATAGCTATTTTTGTTAACTTTTTTTAAATTCCCCAACTTTTTTAAACGTTCATAACTTTTGTATACGAATTTTTTTTACAAAAATTACACCATAACTTTTATATATGGCATTAAAGCAAGTTTCAAGACAATTTTATACATCATAATATAAAATGCTACCTAAACAAACTGTAACTAAATGAAAATTTTCTTCTTTTATTATATCTTGTCATTGATAATCACACATTTGGATTTGTAGTACACCATTCATCCCTCCTTAATACATCAAAATCAACTCAAAAAGTTGTCTTTGCTCTTTAGTTACCCTTTTCTAATTTTCATATTTTTAATTTTCAATGAAAGTTATTGTTCATAGATCATATGATTTTGTAAATTCATATGTATACAATGTATAGACTAACAAATGAATAAAAGAATACAAGTCCATGCATTTGGAGTATTCTAACATACTTTTATAATATAGGTTTTCAAGACTTCTATGTATCTAAATCTAGCCAAAATCTTTGACTTTCCAATCGATCTTGCCTTTGAAATGTGAAATAAACAAACACAAAAATATATTGTCTTGATAGTTTATTAGTTTGTGTTTGCGGGTGGACATAGTACCCATTATACCCACCACCTTACATATAAAGAAATATGACATCAGTGGGAGTCTTAATGTGTAGACCTACTTTCTCTGCAACTCCATGGGGCAAGCAATCTGTCTAACCATCCTATGAAATTAAAATATTTCTTTCACTGATCATCACATCATTGATATATATATATATATATATATATATATATATATATATATATATATATTATTATATAATATATATATAGAGAGACAGAGATATATACATATAGATATACATATATATATATAGATATATAGAGAGAGCTATTCTAGATATATATCTACATATCTATAGATAGATAGATCCTAGAGAGAGAGAGATATCTATATATAGAGAGAGAGATATAGAGACTATATCTAGAGAGATCTCTAGAGAGAGAGATCTATTAGAGATAGAGATACCAGTCTCTAGAGATCTCCTAGAGAGATCTCTATCTAGATCTCTCTCTAGAGGAGAGTCAAGATCTAGATCCCTCTACTATATATCTCTCTATATCTAGATCTATTCGATCTCTCTGTAGAGTGTGTCTCTCTCTCTCTCTTCTCTGTCTCTCTCTTCTCTATCCTCTCTATCTCTCTCTATATCTCTCCATACTCTCTCTCTCTCTTCTCTATCCCTCTCTCTCTCTCTCTCTGTCACATCTTCATTACATACTCTATCTCTCTAGTATCTAGAGATCTCTCTCTCTCTATCTAGAGAGATCTACAGAGATCTATCTAGAGATCTCTACAGAGATTTCTACATCTCTCTAATCTCTATCTTGTGTGGTTTATCTCTCTCTCTCTCTCTCTAGAGAGATCTCTATTCTCTCTCTAGATCTCTGTGTGTGGGTCTCTCTCTCTCTCTCTCTCTCTCTCTAGAGAGAGACATCTCTTCCTCTCTCTAGATCTTCTATCTCCCTCCAGAGAGATCTCTCTCTCTCTCAGAGAGAGAGAGAGATCTCTCTATCTCTCTAGACAATCTCTCTCCCTCTCTCTAGATCTCTCTCTCAGAGATCTCTATACATCTCTCGAGAGACAGATCCATCTCCTAGAGATGTATCTATCTATAGATATCTCCCAGTCTCTCTAGAGACATATACATATAGATGTGATATATTAAGAGACCTAGAGAGATAGAGAGACTATTAGATCTAAATATAGATATATCATCATAGATCTTATAGAAGATATATATATTACATATATATATAGATCAGATAGAGAGAGAGAGACTACTATCATACAGATAGATAGAGAGAAGAATATCTCTAATCTCTCTCTCCTCTCCTCTCTCTCTCTATCTCTGTCTCTCTCTCTAGAGTCCTACTCTCTCTCTCTCTACTCGCTATTAGATCTCTCTCTCTCCTCTCTCTCATCTCTCTCTACTATCAATTCTCTCTCTCTATCTCTCCTCTTCTCTCTATCTCTCATGTCTAGATCTCTCTCTGTGTCTTATCTCTCTCTCTCTAGATCTATCTCTCTCTAGAGAGATCTCTCTAGAGAGATCTCTATCTCTCATCTCTATACATATCCTCTATTATAGAGATCTACTCTATACCCTTCTCATATATACCCTATATCTAATATCTCTCATAATATATACTATTCTATCTATATCTATATCTATATATCTCTATCTAGATATATATATATATATATATATATATATATAATTTTTATTTATATACCTATGTACATGTGTATGCATAATATGCATGTACACAGATAAAAACTCTGTTAAAACTAATAATTCTATATCCAAACATATTTCTTCTCTTCATAGTTATTATTAATTTTTCTCTATTTTTCCTTTTATTGTTTTGCATATATTGTTCGTGGGCTGATAATGGCATCTGGGCTGCTGGATTGTTCGTGGGCTGATTAAATTCGTTGCTGATTAAATTCGTGGGCCAAGTCATGTTCATGGGCTGGATCAAAGGCTGTAGCGGTGTCTCGCTTATTTAGGGTTGTGTGGTGTTCTCTTTTGTAACATCTCGTAATTCGTTAAGTTTAAAAGTTAACTTTGCTAAATTATTATAAGGACTATTTATGCCTTTGATAAGAATCTATGGGTTACTTATGCTTGTTTCTTTTAATTCTTTAACTTGATAATAATATAAATGATTACAAATTAATTAAGTAAAAAAATATATCTTAATAATGATTGTAATAATAATAATATTAATATGAAAAGTAAAATAAGAATAATACCAATAATAATAACAATATTAATAAAATTAATAATAATATTAACAACAATAAATAAATGAAAGTAATGTTGGTAAATTTAAAGATGATTTATAAAAGACTAATAGTTGATAAGTTATTAAAATTTATTTAATCTAAAGGTTTAAAAAGGTTAAGGGGTTAATTTGTCATTTTATAAACTTGAAATGGAGACTTTGTGCATAAAATAAAAGAAAACTTAAAATTGAGGGACCAAATCTGTAATTAATCAAAAAATAAAATAAATGACCCAAACCACCCGCCCTTGCCCGATTTTCCGGCCAAAGATCCGGCCTAACTCCGGCGGTCTCCGGCCACCTGGAAAACACTCGATATGGGCCGATTTGTATACCAAAACCGTTCTAAATGCTTCGGGAAACTGATTCGAACTCAATGATGAACTTTAATTGTGTTTAAAACGAGGTTATTGTGGTCGATTGGGGCCGAGTAACCGATTTCACATGATATCAAACGGTTGACAATTAAACTCTCTTAATAGATTAATTAATCGAACCAAAACGACCGTTAAATCGTTCCTAAGCTTCTGATAAACAAAATTCATCTGAAATTCACCCGTACTTCCCATCACACTATCTTCTATCTCACGAACCGATTCCCTAATCGAACTTCATCACCCGAACACCAAAAACCAAAATTTACATAGGCTTTTCATCATTTCGACCACTTGAAGCTTTCTGCAAAACGAATTTGGGTATCAATCTTGTTTCTATCTGAATCATTCGTGAAATAGTTGCGGTTTGTTCATCGTAGGGATCGAATTCAGATCATCTTCATTCGGGTAATTAATCATCTCTATATGTTCGAAATTACATGGGGAATCAAAGCCCCATGTCAATTTCAATAAACGAATTCGATTTGTTGTTCGATTTGGGGTTAGATAATTCTAGGGTTCATAAGTTGATTTGGGGGTTTTTGTTTAAGTTGGTATTTAGGAATTGAAATCTGTGTTCTTACAGGCATAGACTACCCAGCCTAATGGTTTCATACTCACATACCCAACCTAAGGTCACGGGTTCGAACCCCGTGACCTGCATTTTTTAAAAAAAAAGGTTTTTCAGCCTTAATTTAATCATGAAAATTTTTTAATAAATATAAAATGATTTTTGTAAACTTCAAATATTTTTATAATCATCCACATTATTTTCTGTAAATTTATTATTATAAATATTTTAACATCATTCTTTTATTTTTTACATATTATCAAACATATATTAATACTTAGTTTATTTTATAAAAAATAAATTTTAAATAATAGTTTAAATTACTTATTCATTATTTAGTCACTATATATTTATAATGATGGATTAATCATGATAATTATAGGACTAAAAACGTTTATATATATTTTATAATCAAATTTCACAAATTTTTATAAAGGATTTAATTCCTTTAAAAATTTTATAAATAGTGTTTTACTAAAGAGTTCACAAATCTTATTTATTTTTAAATCCCCAAATTCTAATACCCTAGTTCACGTTAACTCGTTAATCATATATTAACCTAAATCTTGTAATATTTATATATTTAGGTGCCTTGTGACGTGTTATCTTGGAACGACATATATTATTCTTATTGAGCCTTATTAAATACTTATTTGACATGTGAGTTTTCCTTGCCCCATTTTATTTTATTTCACACTACTTTGGGGTGAAACATGATTATCTATACATTGTACACTTATAAACGTTTGAGACTTGTAAGCACATGCAATTCATCTTATTATTATGTCATGGTTATTTGTGTATTGTAAGTGTTTATATGAGATACATAGTTTGTTTACAATCATTAACTATTGCTAGCCTGGCGACGTCTTAGATCTTTGGGCCTGACAAGCCTATTTGGTGCTAAAGTCGATGTATTACCGACTCCTAGGCCGTATGCTTGTGCACTAGGGACCAAATACACTTAGCCAATCTTTATACTTGTAATCAAGTCGAGGTTTGGTTGTAACGATATGTATTCTATAACCTTACTTGCTTATGACCTATGACATGAATTGCTACTTGTAACCTTTTTCATATTATGTATGAAAACCTTGGAAACTCACCAACTATTTTTAGTTGACTCTTATTTTTATCATGTTTCAGGAACCCCCAAGTTTAAAGTGGACTTTTGAAGCTTGCATTAAAACTAGGACTTGGACCTAGTTAATGAATAAAATGTTTATGAAATGTTTAGTCTTGTTTGGAACTTATTTCATGTTTGAGACTTATGTTTGTATTACATCTTAAGACTTATGATAATAATATTTGAAATTTAAATATAGCGTTATGTGGCTGTGAACAATCTTAACCCTCACACCTCGACGTTTCCGCCGTCAAGGTTGGGGTGTGACAGATTGGTATCAGAGCCCATAACTATAGGGATTTAGGTTATTAGAAATGATGACCTAGACTATAGCTTATGCATGAACCTCTTAGAAAAATATTTATATTCTTGGAAATATATATATTGTTACATGCTACATAATGCTATACCTTACTTATGTGCAACTTGATGCCTTAGCATAGGTTTGCCTTGTAATTGTTTAAATTTTGTTACTCGTCTCCCTAAACTTACCTTTGACACTTTGACTCTCCCCCGAAATGAAACTTCTTAATCTTATTCTCGTCGACACGTGGAATTGTATACTTATGCTTATGACTTGGATCCTTAGACTTATGTCTAATCTATGTAAAATCTCATCAAGGTTTTGACTTCATGAACCTAAGAAACTTGTGTGACACATAGACACCACCTGTATTCTGGATTTCCTGGCAAAAGGCCTCGGGCTAAGGCAAGCATATCGCATAAATCCTACGGGACTAGTTATGCTTACCTGGGGATTCAGGGATGAGTGATAAACTATGGTCAACAACACAAATTTCTAAGGCGAGTGGGTCAACTTACCTTGACGTGTCAACGTTTCCAATGGTAATGCGTTACCAAATGGAACCATTCCATGTGCTTACAACTTT
This sequence comes from Flaveria ramosissima, assembly GCA_025215565.1. Taxonomy (NCBI): domain Eukaryota; kingdom Viridiplantae; phylum Streptophyta; class Magnoliopsida; order Asterales; family Asteraceae; genus Flaveria; species Flaveria ramosissima. The sequence continues at coordinate 70,733,618 of CM046035.1, forward strand.
TGCCATCCTTGTTGAATTATGATCCTTGTTATTCCAATTCTCGTATCTAACTCATTTTATATATTCCAGCATGTCTCGTCATCATGGAAAGCGTGGAAATTCCGATCGTAAGTTAGCCGCCATGATTGCTCGACAAATGGCTGCTGTCACCCGACCATGGTTGCTGAACTATAGCACAGCAACCTAATGACCAACGCTAGCAACAAATGGAATGGTCATGGAGAGAAGCAGCAACAACCAAAACGGGAAAACCAAAACAGGAACAATCAAACTTGCACCTTCAAACACTTTAGCTCTTGCAAGCCCACTAGTTTTAGTGGCAAGGAAGGAGCCACTGGTCTTTTTGAGTGGTTCGAAAGCATGGAGAATACCTTTATCAATTTGAGTGTCCCGAGACGCTCAAGGTTCGTTATGCTACTAGTGTGCTCCAACAAAGGGCACTTACCTGGTGGAATAGCGAGAAGAGAAACCGTGGACCTGAAGCTGTGCAAGCACTTACCTGGGAGGAGTTCAAGAACATCGCCATCGCGAAGTTCTGCCCACGAAGTGAGTTGCAAAAGTTGGAGGAAGAGTTTTGGAACTTGAAGCAAAATGATGGTGATCATTTGGCCTACTCAACTAGGCATCATGAGTTGAGTATACTGCTGCCTCACATGGTCGACACTGTCCCCCGCAACATCGAGAAGTTCATTAAGGGTGTACCACCCCAAATTCAAGATGTTGTGGTGGGTAGCCGACACAACCTTGGAAGAAGCCATTACTATCACCGCTCAACTCACCGAGAACCATATACGAGCGGGGGCACCATGTCTGTGAAGGGTGCAAAGAAGGTAGAGAAGACGGCTACCGAGGCTGTTAAGGAGACCAAAGCTGAACCGTCTTACAACACAACAACAACAACAAGAAGCGCAAGTTCACACCGGCGCGCAACTGTCGTGGCTGCACCCAAACAACCCAAAGACAACTTGTACCTGCGGCTGCACCTGTGGCACAAGTGCCTGGGGCTAGGGTATGCTGGTCCTCAGCCTATGTGCAACATTTGTAGGTACCATCACCCGAGAAATCAACCATGCCGTATCTGTACTTTATGCGGTAAATATGGTCACTTGTGGCGACTTGTCACCGTGCACCTAACAACGCCGCCGTGGTCACAAACCGTGTTTGCTACAACTGTGGGAACCTGGTCATTTCCGCCCACAATGCCCCGTCTTGTGGGTAATGTCCACAAGCCCGAGGACGTGCTTTCAACATAACGCGAATCAAGCACAAGCAAACAACGATGTGGTGAATGGTATGTTAACTTACCTTTAACTTTTGTGACCTAATTCTTTTCATGTGTTACCTATGTCGTTAAATACCTTAAAATTGAACAGGTATGTTCCTTATTAATAAAACTTATGCCTATGTCCTATTTGATTCTGGAGCCGATAAGAGTTTTGTTTCGTTAGAGTTTGAACCCATACTTGCTAAGCCACATACGAAACTAGAAAGACCTCTTACCGTTGAAGTTGCCGATGGAGAAACCGATCACCGTTGACGTCGTTATTCGTGATTGCATCTTAAGTCTTGACACGCATGATTTTCTTATCGATCTTATCCCTATGAAACTTGGAAGCTTCGACGTCATCATTGGTATGGATTGGTTAGCCAAACACCATGCCGAGATCATTTGTTTCGAGAAGTGCATTCGTATACCGTTACCCTCTGGAGATACTTTGAAAGTGTTCGGTGAAAAATCTTCCAAAGGCTTAAACTCATGTCTTGCACTCAAGCCCGAAAGTGCTTAAGCAAGAAGTATATGGCCTTCTTGGCTTACGTGGTCAACACGAAAGTCAAAGGGAAAGAACTTAAGGATGTCCCTATTGTACGAGACTTTCCTGAAGTATTTCCCGATGACCTTAGTGGTTTACCTCCCGTGCGTGAAGTCGAGTTTAAAATTGACTTGATACCGGGAGCAAACCCCGTGGCTAAGTCACCATATCGACTTGCACCATCAGAAATGCAAGAACTCTCTAGTCAACTTCAAGAGTTATCCGAGAAGGGCTTTATCCGTCCTAGTTCTTCGCCTTGGGGTGCACCTGTCCTTTTCGTGAAGAAGAAAGATGGAACGTTTCGTATGTGCATCGATTATCATGAGCTTAATAAGCTTACCATCAAGAACCGTTATCCTTTCCTCGTATCGATGATTTGTTTGACCAACTTCAAGGAGCTGCTATCTTCTCGAAGATCGACTTACGTTCTGGCTATCATCAATTGCGAGTCCATGATGATGATATCCCAAAGACCGCGTTCCGTACTCGTTATGGGCACTATGAGTTTATGGTGATGCCTTTGGTTTAACCAATGCCCTGCTGTTTTCATGGATCTCATGAACCGAGTATGCAAGCCGTATCTAGACAAGTTTGTGATCGTCTTCATTGATGACATACTTATCTATTCAAGTCCAACACCGATCATTAACTACATTTGAGATTGGTTCTTGAGTTGTGAAGAAAGAGCAATTGTACGCGAAGTTCTCGAAGTGTGATTTCTGGCTCGAGGAAGTTCATTTCTAGGACACGTGGTGAATAACCAAGGAATTCACGTTGATCCTGCAAAGGTGGAAGCTGTGAAGAATTGGTGTGTTCCTACAACTCCTACCGAAGTTCGTTCTTTTCTTGGTCTTGCTGGTTATTATCGGCGATTCATTGCCAACTTCTCGAGGATCGCGAAACCGCTCACTACTTTGACACAAAAGAATAAACCATTCGAGTGGGGTCCCGAGCAAGAAGAAGCTTTGAAGCGTTAAAGCACAAGTTGTGCAATGCTCCTATCTTGACCCTACCCGATGGAAACGACGATTTCACCGTGTATTGTGATGCATCTAAACAAGGCCTTGGTTGTGTTCTCATGCAACGAGGGAAGGTCATAGCTTATGCATCGAGACAATTGAAGGTTCACGAGGTGAATTACACCACACACGATCTTGAGCTTGGTGCTGTTGTTTTTGCCTTGAAGATTTGGAGGCACTACCTGTATGGTACGCAATGTATAGTCTACACCGATCACAAAAGCCTTCAACACGTTTTTAATCAAAAGATCTCAACATGAGACAACGTCGTTGGGTGGAGTTGATTAGTGATTACGATTGTGACATTCGTTACCATCCTGGTAAAGCAAATGTTGTAGCGATGCACTAAGTCGAAAGATTCACAACAAGATGATCTCATTCCAAGAAATTCGCGATCGACGTCAATGGTTTGACACTTTGGGTGAGTTCGATACTGAGATCCGACTAGATGTCAACGAGACTACCGTACTGCTACAAAACCTGAGAATAGACAGTGACATCGAGTCTAGTATCCTGGAGGCTCAACAAATGGTACAACGAGAAGGAAGAATGAAGGATGAATTGGAGCATAATCTTCTAACCCGATTGGAAACGAAACCCAATGGGTTGATGTACTTTGCCAATCGAATTTGGATTCCAAATCGCAATAACCTTCGTACCTTTATTATGAACGAAGCTCATCAAACTCGTTATTCTATTCATCCTGGTTCCGATAAGATGTACATGGACCTACGTGGTCAATATTGGTGGCCTGGAATGAAGAAAGACATAGCGACTTATGTAGCTAAGTGTCTCACGTGTACGAAGGTTAAAGCCGAACATCAACGTCCAAGTGGATTACTTGAGCAACCCGAGATTCCTATGTGGAAATGGGAACACATATCCATGGACTTCATAACTAAGCTACCCCGAACCTCTCGAGGACATGATAGCATATGGGTGATCGTTGACCGATTGACCAAGTCGGCACATTTTATACCCATACGTGACACTTACAAGACATCAAAGTTAGCTCGTATATACGTTGATGAGATTGTAAGTCGTCATGGGGTACCTCTGCACATCATATCCGACCGAGATGCTCGTTTCACTTCACATTTTTGGTCGTCTATGCAAGAACTCTTGGGTACACAACTCGATCTAAGCACGGCTTACCATCCTCAAACTGATGGTCAAACCGAGCGAACGATCCAACCCTGGAGGATTTGCTACGCCTGTGTGTTCTTGATTTTGGTGGTGATTGGGATACGCATTTACCGCTCGCAGAATTTTCGTACAACAATAGTTACCACTCGAGTATCAAGATGGCACCGTTCGAAGCACTTTATGGTCGTAAATGTCGTTCACCGATCTGTTGGACCGACATTGGTGAAAACTTATCACTGGTCCTGAACTTATACAAGAGACGACCGATAAAGTTTCTATCATTCGCAAGAACCTTGAAGTGGCGAGAAGTCGACAAAAGAGCTATGCTGACAAGCGATGTAAGCCATTGGAATTCCAAGTTGGGGAGATGGTTCTTCTTAAGGTTTCATCGTGGAAAGGTGTGGTTCGCTTTGGAAAGAAGGGCAAACTGGCTCCAAGATTTGTAGGACCTTTCAAAATCCTGAAAAGGATTGGGAAAGTGGCTTATAAACTAAAGCTACCTTCCGACCTTAGTGGAGTTCATCCTGTATTTCACGTCTCAAATTTGAGAAAGTGCTTGGCTGACGAAAGTCTGCATGTCCCGTTGGAAGACATCCAGATAGACGAGTCATTGCATTTTGTCGAGAAGCCTGTTGAGATCATGGATCGCATTATGAAGAAGACTAGAAACACAACAACCCCAATCGTCAAGGTTCGTTGGGAGAATAAACGTGGCGCCGAATTTACTTGGGAACGTGAGGAGCACATGAAGAAGAAATACCCGTTCTTATTTGTATAGTTTCATTTCTTTTAATTTCGGGACGAAATTCTTTTAAGTTGGGGAGACTGTAACATCTCGTAATTTCGTTAAGTTAAAAGTTAACTTTGCTAAATTATTATAAGGACTATTTATGCATTTGATAAGAATCTATGGGTTACTTATGCTTGTTTCTTTTAATTCTTTAACTTGATAATAATATAAATGATTATAAATAATTAAGTAAAAAAATATATCTAATAATGATTGTAATAATAATAATATTAATATGAAAAGTAAAATAAGAATAATACCAATAATAATAACATATTAATAAAATTAATAATAATATTAACAACAATAATAAATGAAAGTAATGTTGGTAAATTTAAAGATGATTTATAAAAGTCTAATAGTTGATAAGTTATTAAAATTTATTTAATCTAAAGGTTAAAAAGGTTAAGGGGGTTAATTTGTCATTTATAAACTTGAAATGGGACTTTGTGCATAAAATAAAAGAAAACTTAAATTGAGGGACCAAATCTGTAATTAATCAAAAATAAAATAAATGACCCAAACCACCCGCCCTTGCCCGATTTTCCGGCCAAAGATCCGGCCTAACTCCGGCGGTCTCCGGCCACCTGGAAACACTCGATATGGGCCGATTTGTATACCAAAAACCGTTCTAAATGCTTCGGGAAACTGATTCGAACTCATGATGAACTTTAATTGTGTTTAAACGAGGTTATTGTGGTCGATTGGGGCGAGTAACCGATTTCACATGATATCAAACGGTTGACAATTAAACTCTCTTAATAGATTAATAATCGAACCAAAACGACCGTTAAATCGTTCCTAAGCTTCTGATAAACAAAAATTCATCTGAATTCACCCGTACTTCCCATCACACTATCTTCTATCTCACGAACCGATCCCTAATCGAACTTCATCACCCGAACACCAAAAACCAAAATTTACATAGGGCTTTTCATCATTTCGACCACTTGAAGCTTTCTGCAAAACGAATTTGGGTATCAATCTTGTTTCTATCTGAATCATTCGCGAAATAGTTGCGGTTTGTTCATCGTAGGGATCGAATTCAGATCATCTTCATTCGGGTAATTAATCATCTCTATATGTTCGAAATTACATGGGGAATCAAAGCCCCATGTCAATTTCAATAAACGAATTCGATTTGTTGTTCGATTTGGGGTTAGATAATTCTAGGGTTCATAAGTTGATTTGGGAGTTTTTGTTTAAGTTGGTATTTAGGAATTGAAATCTGTGTTCTTACAGGCATAGGCTACCCAGCCTAATGGTTTCATACTCACATACCCAACCTAAGGTCACGGGTTCGAACCCCGTGACCTGCATTTTTTTAAAAAAAAAGGTTTTTCAGCCTTAATTTAATCATGAAAAATTTTTAATAAATATAAAATGATTTTTGTAAACTTCAAATATTTTTATAATCATCCACATTTTTTTCTGTAAATTTATTATTATAAATATTTTAACATCATTCTTTTATTTTTTACATATTATCAAACATATATTAATACTTAGTTTATTTTTATAAAAAAATAGATTTTAAATAATAGTTTAAATTACTTATTCATTATTTAGTCACTATATATTTTATAATGATGGATTAATCATGATAATTATAGGACTAAAAACGTTATATATATTTTATAATCAAATTTCACAAATTTTTATAAAGGATTTAATTCCTTTATAAATTTATAAATAGTGTTTTACTAAAGAGTTCACAAATCTTATTTATTTTTAAATCCCCAAATTCTAATACCCTAGTTCACGTTAACTCGTTAATGATATATTAACCTAAATCTTGTAATATTTATATATTTAGGTGCCTTGTGACGTGTTATCTTGGACGACATATATTATTCTTATTGAGCCTATTAAATACTTATTGACATGTGAGTTTTCCTTGCCCCATTTTATTTTATTCACACTATTTGACATGATTATGTGTGTCATGTACTTATTCAACTACGTTGGGAAACATGATTATCTATACATTGTACACTTATAAACGTTTGAGACTTGTAAGCACATGCAATTCATCTTATTATTATGTCATGGTTATTTGTGTATTGTAAGTGTTTATATGAGATACATAGTTTGTTTACAATCATTAACTATTGCTAGCCTGGCGACGTCTTAGATCTTTGGGCCTGACAAGCCTATTTGGTGCTAAAGTCGATGTATTGCCGACTCCTAGGAGCCATATGCTTGTGCACTAGGGAACCAAATACACTTAGCCAATCTTTTATACTTGTAATCAAGTCGAGGTTTGGTTGTAACGATATGTATTCTATAACCTTACTTGCTTATGACCTATGACATGAATTGCTACTTGTAACCTTTTTCATATTATGTATGAAAACCTTGGAAACTCACCAACTATTTTTAGTTGACTCTTATTTTTATCATGTTTCAGGAAACCCCCAAGTTTAAAGTGGACTTTTGAAGCTTGCATTAAAATTAGGACTTGGACCTGGTTAATGAATAAAATGTTTATGAAATGTTTAGTCTTGTTTGGAACTTATTTCATGTTGAGACTTATGTTTGTATTACATCTTAAGACTTATGATAATAATATTTGAAATTTAAATATAGCGTTATGTGGCTGTGAACAATCTTAACCCTCACACCTCGACGTTTCCGCCGTCAAGGTTGGGGTGTGACATCTTTTGGATTATCAAAAAACACACACACACCTCTTGTTCTCTGAAGTTCTTCGTCTTCTAGGGTTTCAACACAGTGTTGATACCTCTCGATCTTTTTTTGTCTTGTTCTTGATATTAGTCACAAATCACTGCAATAGTGATTTGTGTTTAGAATACTTTGTCGCTGGTTTATGATCTTGTAATCTGTTTTCAACTCTGGATTTGTTTCTTCTATTAAATCGACTATTGTTTTTGGGTTTGTGACATGGTATCAGAGCTGAAGGCTCTGGTCGATTGGAACATCTGATTCTGGTTTATTTCTCGATCCACTGCTGATTTGGTACTGGTTATTTGAATCTAGGGTTTTGTAACATCTCGTATTTTGTTAACTTAAAAGGTTAACTTCGTTAAATTCTAAAAGGGCTTTTATGTCAATTTTGAAAGTTTTGAGGACTTAATAATTGATTTGGTGATTAACAAATTAAAACAATAAGTATAACATTATACGTGTTATAATGTTTGCTTATTATTATAAAATTTATGATGTTAATAATCTTAAATAAAATAATAACTATTATTATTATTATAATAATGACACTGATAATAATAATATTAGTGATAACAATATTAGTAACAATAACAATCATAATACTAAGATTAATAATAATAGTTATAAAAGCTTAAGAACTAGAAAATTTATAAGTTAGTTAACATCTAAATTTTAATTTAAGTTTGGAGGGTTAGTTTTGATAAATTATAAAACCTTAAAATGAACTTGTAGCATAAAATATTAAAGCTCAAAACCACAGGGACCAATTGTGTAAACATCTGAAACTCAAACCTCCTCCCCTATCTAAACCCCGTTTTTCCGGTGATGAGTCCGGCCACCGGCGGCCGACTCTCCGGCCACTTCAAAACCGCAAGTTTAAACGTTTCCTTAACCCAAAACCGGTTCCAAATCTTTCTAGCACCCGTTTCGAACTTGATTGTATCATTTAATTGCCTTTACAAGTCGGTTATGAACCTTAATCAATCAAGAAACCGTCGACTTTAAACTACAAGGCCGTTTGAACATTAAATCGTAATAATAATCGAATTAAACGAATGTACACGACCATCTAACAAGTCCTAAGCGGTCACAACAACCAATTTCACCTGAAAACATAAAAACCTCTTACTCGATTTCCCCCATTATCGCGACCTGCAACTAAACTGGGAACCATGATCGAAGACTTATTAAACCAAATTAAGAGAGGGTTTTCGTTCGAGATGATGACCCGAAGCTTCCCACAAGAGCAATTGGATTATTGTCAACGTTTGCACCATGAAACACATCCACGCAGTCGCGCATTGTTCTTAAACCTATAATCATCAATTCGAACTCAATCATGTAAGTTATACACATCAATATACTCGTTTTTGCTTGGGGAATCAAAGCCCTATGATTGTTTTCATTAACAACTTCGAATTGAGGTTCAATTTGATCGGATTTGGTTCTAGGGTTTTTAGAAATTGGGGGTTCTGCTTGTTTTGGTTTATATAATATGCGAATGAGTGTTTACCAGGCCTAGGCGACCCAGCCTACTGGTAAACTCTCTTCCTGTGAACCCTGAGGTCCCGGGTTCGAACCCGGGCACCTCCTTCTATTTTGTTTTATTTTTTTAAAGCCTTTTAATTATAAATAAAATTACAGAAAAATTATAAATAATATAAAAATCATTTTTAATAATTAATATAATAATTTTTAGACACTAAAATATTTTCTGCAATTTTTCCTAATTTAAATATATTCATATATATATATATATATATATATATATATATATATATATATATATATATATATATATATATATATATATATATATATATATATATATATATATATAAACATATATATTAATATATATATTTAGTTATTTCTTATAAAATGGATTTAAAATGATGGTTCTAATTAATAAATTATCATTGATCCAAACGTTACTTTTAAAATCATGATTGTTTATTTAAATCTTTATATTTAGACTTTATTAGTTGTTACAAAAGGTTTTCTTTTAAATTAATTAAATATTTGTTTATATATGGTTGGACTTAAAAATATTTATGAACACTTAATTCTTTAAAGAATTAAATTTATAAAATACTTAAAATGTTTAGGAATATTATTATAAAACATATTATAGCTAATTAATATTTTGTTATTAATCAAAATGCTATTTTCTTGCTATTTTTAGATAATTAAAAAGACTTAATTGTATATTGAACCTCATCATTATTATAATAAATTAATTTCATTTTTAATTACTTAAATACATATATAATTCTTCTAATGGGTTTAAAATGAGAATAAGTATTCTATAAATTTAGTTACTTGTCAAAGCTCCTTAAAACTATCAAAACCCTAATTATTGGTAGAACGTTAAACTTATTATTAAATTTAATCTTTACCTTGTAAATTATATATTTAGGTGCTTGTAATGGATACTTTGGATTCATCTTTTGGATCTTACTTTAATCTTTTACATCATCTTGTAATGCCTACATTCATGTGAGTTTTCCTTGTCCCCTTTTTACTTTATTTCTCACTATTTGGGGTGAAACATGATACTTATACATGATACACTTATACACGTTTGAGACTTGTAAATCACATGCAATTCAACTTATTATTTGGTCATGGTTATTTGTGTAATGTAAGTGTTTATATGAGATACATAGTTTGTTTACAATCATTAACTATTGCTAGCCTGGCGACGTCTTAGATCTTTGGGCCTGACAAGCCTATTTGGTGCTAAAGTCGAGGTATTGCCGACTCCTAGGGGCCGTACGCTTGTGCACTAGGGAACCAAATACACTTAGCCAATCTTTTATACTTGTAATCAAGTCGAGGTTTGGTTGTAACGATATGTGTTCTATAACCTTACTAGCTTATAACCTATGACATGAATTGCTACTTGTAACCTTTTCATATTATGTATGAAAACCTTGGAAACTCACCAACTATTTATAGTTGACCTTTTATTTTTATCATGTTTCAGGAAAACCCCCAAGTTTGAAGTGAACTTATGTTGCTGGCATATTCTAGGACTTGGACCTAGTTAATAAACAAAATGATTATGTTTGTTATTTCATGTTGAAACTTATTGTGACATATGCTTGTAATGTAATTTTGAAACTTATGTATAATATATTTGGATTTAATAATAGCGTTATGTGGCTGTGAACAATCTTAACCCTCACATCTCGACGTTTCCGCCGTCAAGGTTGGGGTGTGACAGATTGGTATCAGAGCCCATAACTATAGGGATTTAGGTTATTAGAAATGGTGACCTAGACTATAGTTGCATGAACCTCATAGAAAGATCATTATACTTTGTGCTTACTTATTGTTTGCATGCTACATAATGCTATGCCTTTTGTGCAACTTGATGCCTTAGCATAGGATTGCCTTATGTATGCTTAAACTTAGTTACTTGTCTCCCTAAACTTAACTTTGACTCTTTGACTCTCCCCGACAAATGAACTTCTTAAACCTATTTTTGGCAACATATGGAATCTACACTTATCATCGTGGGTTCAATTCCTTAGACTCTATGTCTAATCTATGAAAATCTCATCAAGGTTTTGATTTCATAAACCAAAGAAATTTGTGTGACACATAGACACCTGTATTCTGGATTTCCTGGCAAAAGGCTTTCGGGCTAAGGCAAGCATATCGTATAAATCTCATTGTGAGACCAGTTATGCTTACCTGGGGATTTCTGGGATGAGTGATAAACTATGGTCAACATACACAAGTCTCTATGGCAAATGGGTCAATTCACCTTGACGTGTCAACGATTCCAAATGGTAATGCGTTACCAAATGGAACCATTCTCTTCGTAACTTAAAATCTTTGACTCCTTGAACTGGTATCACTTCATTCTCATCATACATAATGTTAATATTGAACCTAACCGACATTTCAACTATTACGTTTAAACACCGTTACACGTTGAGCGTTTCATGTATCTATTTCTATACCTGACCAACGTGTGCATGACTCTTAATATATCCAATGATATTGGGAATCTAAAATGAATGGTCATCAAAAACTTTAAACCGTTACTTATGGTTCTCAAGTCTTCTTAAGGATGTGTCCTATAACTAGGAACATGCAATGCTATAGGTGGAATTCTTACATCTCAGGAAACTTTGTCTAGGCAAAGTGTAAATGGTAATTTGACTCGATCATTGAATCCATTTACTTGACTCGAAACCCTTGAGATGAATGATCACTTATAAGTACGTGTGTCTTCAATAAGACTATGGTTGACCTCGTATCTTGAGAAGTTCGTCTATTCCTTTCGATTGTGAATCGAACGTTCACATCTCGCTGTGGCATTGAATAATTTCCTGCCCTTAATTTCGTCTTCCCGATTGAAACCATCCAAGATTTGAACACCACAACAACTTCTGTTATCTTGAACTTTGATCTTAAGCTTGTAAGCATGATTTTTCCTTTTGTTACATTGATGTAATTTGAAATTTTCCGAATTTCTAATTGATATTATTTCCCTTTTGTCGTTAAGTCAAACTCCGTACCGTCTGCACAGTGAGAGATGCAAGTGTTTGCAAGTCAACCTATGACTAAGAACACCCGTATCTCCTAAATGATTCTAATTCATCAAAACAGGGGTGATTCCCTTACTTTGATGATTCTCGATTCGTTTCAATAAATGGTTCCAATTGTGATTTATAAAAAATTTCATCCTCTGGATCGGGGTGATTTCCTTATCCCGAGGATTGACTTCAATTATTTTATTTGGAATGACATTTCACAAATGACATGATCTCACCAAAATAGGATTGAAACCCGTACTTTGGTGACAAATGTCAATCTTCGATTGTTTTTTTTGCTATTATGAAATTCAATCATCAAGATAGGCGTGAATTCCATACCTTGATGATAATATCATCTCTAAGAATTGTATTTGTTCAAATGAGACGACTTCCTCAAAGTAGGAGTGAATACTGGATTTTGATGAAGAAGTTCATCTTGTTATATTTTGTTTTTGTAAAACTTCACTGTTAAGATAGGAGTGATTTCCCTTACCTTAATGGTGAGTTACCTCGTCCTATTTTTGTGGATCCTCAACAAGGAGTTGGGATCGAACTTTTTGATTGGAAGGTTAGTGGTCATAACTTGGGAATACACCATCAAGTTAGGAGTGAAAACCACACCTTGATGACTATTCTCATTTCTTGATCTTCAACTTACCAAGGTTTTAATCAAGTGACAAGGAACATGTAGTAACTTGAAGGGTGAACCAATGTTAGTGTTTGGACCTATCAAGCCAAAACATGATTTCTGAATTTGAAAGGAGACCCGATCACTCTAGGTTGGTTTTGATTTCGAGCTTGGAGCATTTAAATTCTTAAATTGATTTCTTTTCCTTTATCCTTATGTTTTGATTTGATCTAGCTATATCGAACCATTTATTCACTACTTATCAACTTTCATTTTGAGTTATCATTAACGCATAATTGTGTGATGGTAGCCTTCTTAAACAATCTTTCTACTAAATAAAGACATTATCAACTTGTGGTTATGTCTTTCTAGTCATACGAATGTTCTCGACTGTACATATGGGTTTGATGAATTACGTATGCTATCTATATTTGAAAATTTGTTGTCTTGCAAGACATGGTTACAAATGCATGTCTTATTGTTTGCGTTACTTCTTGAATCGCTTTTGAATCCTTAACCTTGGAGATCTTTAAAACTTTATCTTGACTTCGATCAACGAGACTCGTTATTATATACATTGTGACGTGGATATAAAGGTTCATAAACCTTCGTAACTTGTAGTCATGGGTTTGGCATAAAAGAAAAGACGTAACTTGGTATGTATTCAAGTGACTTACCTTCACATATGACAAGACCTAACATTCGTGATCCTATGGATCTCCTGTTTAAACTCTTCATTCACTAAGTGTGTCTCTTATCTTAGCTGTCATGATGACAATTGGTGCATTATAGACCGATTGGTTAATTGTATATCAACTCATGCGGGATGACGGGTCGAGAAATTGGCTTGTATCTATCTCAAATAGTCGTATACCGTGGTATGTCGTTAAACATCGATCATAAATTTGGATGATCAATTCATTCTCTACTTTTAATAATGTTCTTAACCATCGTCATGAACTTATTTCAAAATCTTCGCATATCGTATTATTCTTAGACCCGATGATTGGTCAAAGGAGGGATACATATTCATAAGATATGCGTTAAGACCGTTTCATATAGTGACGGTTGGGATTCTTAAATCCTAACGGTTAATCTTTCTTATCATTGTTGGTCCTTTATTGATTTCTACGAAATTACATTCTAGAAGTTGTGACTTCTGAATCTAAGGTACCACGGTAGCTCGTTATCGTTTTCAACGCTTTATCTCAAAACGTCTCGCGTTTATTATGCTGAGAATCTGGTAAGATTCCATAAGGTGAAGCGTTCCACCTGTAATCAAACGTCAAACACTGCTCGTTGAACACTCACTTTTCATTTCAATTCCTTTGTTCATTTAAGTTCATTTTTAATTTCGGGACGAAATTCTTTTAAGTTGGGGAGACTGTAACATCTCGTATTTTGTTAACTTAAAAGGTTAACTTCGTTAAATTCTAAAAGGGCTTTTATGTCAATTTTGAAAGTTTTGAGGACTTAATAATTGATTTGGTGATTAACAAATTAAAACAATAAGTATAACATTATACGTGTTATAATGTTTGCTTATTATTATAAAATTTATGATGTTAATAATCTTAAATAAAATAATAACTATTATTATTATTATAATAATGACACTGATAATAATAATATTAGTGATAACAATATTAGTAACAATAACAATCATAATACTAAGATTAATAATAATAGTTATAAAAGCTTAAGAACTAGAAAATTTATAAGTTAGTTAACATCTAAATTTTAATTTAAGTTTGGAGGGTTAGTTTTGATAAATTATAAAACCTTAAAATGAACTTGTAGCATAAAATATTAAAGCTCAAAACCACAGGGACCAATTGTGTAAACATCTGAAACTCAAACCTCCTCCCCTATCTAAACCCCGTTTTTCCGGTGATGAGTCCGGCCACCGGCGGCCGACTCTCCGGCCACTTCAAAACCGCAAGTTTAAACGTTTCCTTAACCCAAAACCGGTTCCAAATCTTTCTAGCACCCGTTTCGAACTTGATTGTATCATTTAATTGCCTTTACAAGTCGGTTATGAACCTTAATCAATCAAGAAACCGTCGACTTTAAACTACAAGGCCGTTTGAACATTAAATCGTAATAATAATCGAATTAAACGAATGTACACGACCATCTAACAAGTCCTAAGCGGTCACAACAACCAATTTCACCTGAAAACATAAAAACCTCTTACTCGATTTCCCCCATTATCGCGACCTGCAACTAAACTGGGAACCATGATCGAAGACTTATTAAACCAAATTAAGAGAGGGTTTTCGTTCGAGATGATGACCCGAAGCTTCCCACAAGAGCAATTGGATTATTGTCAACGTTTGCACCATGAAACACATCCACGCAGTCGCGCATTGTTCTTAAACCTATAATCATCAATTCGAACTCAATCATGTAAGTTATACACATCAATATACTCGTTTTTGCTTGGGGAATCAAAGCCCTATGATTGTTTTCATTAACAACTTCGAATTGAGGTTCAATTTGATCGGATTTGGTTCTAGGGTTTTTAGAAATTGGGGGTTCTGTTTGTTTTGGTTTATATAATAAGCGAATGAGTGTTTACCAGGCCTAGGCGACCCAGCCTACTGGTAAACTCTCTTCCTGTGAACCCTGAGGTCCCGGGTTCGAACCCGGGCACCTCCTTCTATTTTGTTTTATTTTTTTTAAAGCCTTTTAATTATAAATAAAATTACAGA
Source organism: Flaveria ramosissima (assembly GCA_025215565.1). Classification (NCBI taxonomy): domain Eukaryota; kingdom Viridiplantae; phylum Streptophyta; class Magnoliopsida; order Asterales; family Asteraceae; genus Flaveria; species Flaveria ramosissima. The sequence continues at coordinate 70,748,967 of CM046035.1, forward strand.
AAAATTATAAATAATATAAAAATCATTTTTAATAATTAATATAATAATTTTTAGACACTAAAATATTTTCTGCAATTTTTCCTAATTTAAATATATTCATATATATATATATATATATATATATATATATATATATATATATATATATATATATATATATATATATATATAAACATATATATTAATATATATATTTAGTTATTTCTTATAAAATGGATTTAAAATGATGGTTCTAATTAATAAATTATCATTGATCCAAACGTTACTTTTAAAATCATGATTGTTTATTTAAATCTTTATATTTAGACTTTATTAGTTGTTACAAAAGGTTTTCTTTTAAATTAATTAAATATTTGTTTATATATGGTTGGACTTAAAAATATTTATGAACACTTAATTCTTTAAAGAATTAAATTTATAAAATACTTAAAATGTTTAGGAATATTATTATAAAACATATTATAGCTAATTAATATTTTGTTATTAATCAAAATGCTATTTTCTTGCTATTTTTAGATAATTAAAAAGACTTAATTGTATATTGAACCTCATCATTATTATAATAAATTAATTTCATTTTTAATTACTTAAATACATATATAATTCTTCTAATGGGTTTAAAATGAGAATAAGTATTCTATAAATTTAGTTACTTGTCAAAGCTCCTTAAAACTATCAAAACCCTAATTATTGGTAGAACGTTAAACTTATTATTAAATTTAATCTTTACCTTGTAAATTATATATTTAGGTGCTTGTAATGGATACTTTGGATTCATCTTTTGGATCTTACTTTAATCTTTTACATCATCTTGTAATGCCTACATTCATGTGAGTTTTCCTTGTCCCCTTTTTACTTTATTTCTCACTATTTGGGGTGAAACATGATACTTATACATGATACACTTATACACGTTTGAGACTTGTAAATCACATGCAATTCAACTTATTATTTGGTCATGGTTATTTGTGTAATGTAAGTGTTTATATGAGATACATAGTTTGTTTACAATCATTAACTATTGCTAGCCTGGCGACGTCTTAGATCTTTGGGCCTGACAAGCCTATTTGGTGCTAAAGTCGAGGTATTGCCGACTCCTAGGGGCCGTACGCTTGTGCACTAGGGAACCAAATACACTTAGCCAATCTTTTATACTTGTAATCAAGTCGAGGTTTGGTTGTAACGATATGTGTTCTATAACCTTACTAGCTTATAACCTATGACATGAATTGCTACTTGTAACCTTTTCATATTATGTATGAAAACCTTGGAAACTCACCAACTATTTATAGTTGACCTTTTATTTTTATCATGTTTCAGGAAAACCCCCAAGTTTGAAGTGAACTTATGTTGCTGGCATATTCTAGGACTTGGACCTAGTTAATAAACAAAATGATTATGTTTGTTATTTCATGTTGAAACTTATTGTGACATATGCTTGTAATGTAATTTTGAAACTTATGTATAATATATTTGGATTTAATAATAGCGTTATGTGGCTGTGAACAATCTTAACCCTCACATCTCGACGTTTCCGCCGTCAAGGTTGGGGTGTGACAGGTTTGACTATCAAAAACCCTAGTTTCGTTGGTCTCTCTAAAGGTGATTCGAAAAGTTGTTGTTCTTGAACGGGTTGATCTGATATTAAGGGTTTACTCTCAAAACCCTCTGTGTTTGGCTGCTCCTACTGTTGGAAGAAGAACGAAGTCTAGAAACTCATCCTCTCTGGGTATAGATCTCCGGAGCTAATTTTTTTTTCTGATTAATCGTTGTAACCCTAAGTGAAGGTTACATTGATTAATCCTGCTTGGATTTCCCTATATAGGGACCCCCACTGTGAGATCCCTCTAACTCTTCTCCTTTTTACCTTGTTTTTGCATTGATTATGCATTATTGGCCGGGTTAGGAGTACCAGATCTAGTTTATTCTCCACGGGGAGTTTTCTTATTTCTGATATCTGTGTTGTTTTCTGTGATTGTTCATCTACTTGTGCATCACTTGTGTGTTATTCGTAGTGTGCTGCATTATAACAGCTTGGATTATCCCTTGATCTGCCAACCTGATTATTGTGAAAACCTGGCTCTGATCCTTGCTGTTTTTTTGTGCGTGTGATTGTGTGCCTTCATTATTGTTTGTGGAGCTATGGCTGTGGTTAATACCGATATTACACTGGTTAGTAAAATAGAGGCCAGTGATCCTTTGTATCTCCATCCCAATGACACTAGTGCTCTAACTGTTACTACAATAAAATTAAAAGGACCTGACAACTATACTGTTTGGGCAAGTTCAATGAAACTTGCCCTACAAGTAAAAAGCCAAAACTGGTTTTATCGATGGTTCATGTAAAAAATCAACTACTGATGAAGTACTGGCCAGTCAATGTGAGAGATGTAACTCTGTTGTTCTTACTTGGATTTTAAATTCCGTATCAGAAGAACTTTATGTGGGACAAGTATTTTCTAAACTTGCTTCTGAGGTCTGGACTGAACTGAAGGAAACTTATAATAAAGTTGATGGGGCTGTTGTTTTTAGTCTATATCAAAAGATAAATCCGTTTTCATAAAATGGAAGCACGATTTCAGAATACTATCATAAACTTAACTCAATGTGGAAACAGTTTGATAACATGCTACAACTTCCTTCGTGTTCATGTAAGGCCTCAAAAGAGTTTAACGATTTTAATCATGATGAAACTCTTTTAGTTCCTCATGGGTCTTGATGATGTCTATCAACCCGAGAGAACAAATCTGTTGACCAAAGAACCTCTTCCAACCTTAAAAACTGATTTCTCAATTGTGTCAAGAGAGGAATCACATAGAAATGTCAATACTACGTCTAAAAACAATCAAAATGTTGGTTTTGCTTCTAAAACAAGTCAATTCAATGAAAACAAAAAGAAATTTAGTAAAGGTCCTAATCCAAATCTAAAGTGTACACATTGTAATAAGATAGGACACACAGTTGAGAGATGTTTTGAATTAGTTGGTTATCCTCAAAATAATAAACAAAGGGGAGGTCAAAACTTTGGTCACAGCTTAAAGGGAAATAACTCTGGTTCTAACAAGTCTGGTGCAGCAAACTTTGCCACACTCTCCCCTGTGACAGCTCTTACAGCTGATCAAATATCGAAACTATTAGGTCTGATAAATGAAAATTCAAATGACACCCCTCAAAGCTCCAACATTGGTGGTAACAATCACGGCTCTTATTTTCAAAACTGTCAAATTATCTTACTAGCCTTTTAATAAATGAAAACGGTATTTATGATTGATGTTGGAGAAATTAATTTCAAATCATGTGAGTAATGTTTTCTTCCTTGTTAAACCTTAGTGCTTCCTCTTCATTCAATCTCATAATATTAGTTTTAATTTTATTCGATTATAGTAGATTACTATATCATAATTTTGTTTTTAGTTTTTTTTTTCAATTTGATCGTGGATATTCCTCATCCTTGTTGCCTTTATTTAATTTATTTTTATAACTAATTATTCTCTTTGTCTATTTCACTATAATTTTTCATTTGGTTTTCATCTTTTCTTTATTTTTATTTCAATTGTTATCTTAAGTGTAATACTAAATTTATAGGATATTGTGAATTGCAAATGGAACAGGTTGTATCGTTTGTATTAGAGAATTATAGAAGCACAATTATTAGAAAAATATATCTTGCTTTCTTCTTTGGTGTTGACATGTATGATATATATATGTAATATTTGGACTGTGCGTTTTAATTAGGAATACATATATTTAACTTTTGAACTTGTTAAGTTTCTATGCATGGTTACAAATATGTAAATTTTTTGATATTGATTTTATATAGTATCACGACCTGTAACTTATGAACTTGTGTTGGTAATTTTATGGGTTTTAGAGGTAAAGGTACTTGGTAATTTTATATAAAGATATAATTCCATATATCTAAATAGTTTACTTTCACATTAAATAGGTTTTAGAACTCATTTAATTTGTTTTTTCTTTATGTTGTGAATGATTGCATAATGCATCCATTTTCGAATTTGGTCAAGCTACTATCTCCTTGCACGTCATGTATTAATATTTTATCCTACATTAATTAGCCTTGTCCTATATTTTCAAGGATGTTTGATATCACGTATCGTGTTATGATCTCTACATACTAGATGTGTGTTTTTAATTTCAAATGTCGGATGTTTTTTATCTTTATTCAGACGAATTGGTTTTGAATATAGTTTTGAATGCAATTGTTAACTTGGTAGAATATGATTATATATGAATTTGTAGCTCAAGTTTGTAAAGATTGGAAGGAAGTCTTCAAAAGTTCATTTACTAAAAGAAGATGACAAGTGAAAAAAAGATGTAACTGAAAAGAAACGAAAGACATACACAAAGATCAATAATCTACATACTTGTAAAAAGGTCGATTTACGCATATGTAAAACCATCAATTTTACGTAATGTAAACCAATAGCAACTCAATACATGTATTTTTGTATAGATACGTATATGTAAATTTTCATTTACATATGTAAAATTGACTGTTTATTTGAGGGTTTAGTATATGTGAATAGAGTGGGTTTTGAAAAATAAATGATTACTACAAAATTTACACATATATAAATAGTTATTACTCCTAAAGATGAATGATCAATATGAATATTTATATATGTAAATATTTTGAAATTTACACATATATAAAAAATATGAAAAAACATTGATACGTTGTATGAAGTTTACACATATGTAAATAGTATAAAAATACAAATATATACATGTAAATAATGTGTAAAAGTTAAAAATATATTTTTAAACTATAATATAATATAGAGAGAAGAGAAGGGAAATAAGAGAGGAGAGAGAAAGATGATATTAATTATATAATTAAGTATTCATTAATTGGAAAGAGAAATATTTAGTTGTTTACAATTATACCCTTTTGAATAAAATTTAAATCTTTAAAATTAAAGTCTAATAAATGGTCAGGATTAGTTCTTTAAGTTCTGAAAATATGGTAAGTTTTGTAAAGAACTTGATATATATATATATATATATATATATATATATATATATATATATATATATATATATATATATATATATATATATATATATATATATATATATATATATATATATATATATATATATATATATATATATAGGGTGAGGATCATTTCAGAACTCTTAAATAACTTAAGAACTGCAAGAACTCATTTGAACCCTTAGATCATTGAATCAACGGTTAAAACAACAAATGACATTTTAGTAATTAAAGGAAATATTAAGGTATTTTAATCATTGTCTTAAAGGTTAGTATAGGGATTTTACACTATAATTAAATCAATTCCTAATCTTTCTCATCCTCTTTTTACGTTCATAAACACAAAATCATTTAAGTAGTTTCTAAATTTAAATCATCAAAATTAAATTGGTTAATACTCCTTACTTTTCTCACCCTCTTGTTCTTCACTGATTAGCATCGTTTCTTTTCTAAAACTTTGAATAACTTCCCACAATCAAAAGCATTAAAACATTACTGACAAGACTGGTTCATCCAACCAAAAAAGTTTCGTTCGACTTCATGATTCTTAATCTTTTGGATTTTATTGATGGGAATGTTCATTGATTTATTCCAAATTGTTTAGAATTGTATTATCACTTGTTACGTGATTTGCCGACAAGAGATTTAATATGATTTCCAAATATAATTACAATTAATTTTAAATCGTTGATAAACCAAAACTTGAATCGGGTTTACTGAAAATGATGAAACACACTTAACCACTCATTGAGAGTAATACACCATGTTGGTTTTTAATTAGTGAATCTTGTTACAATGCATAAAGTTCATATGCTCTCTCATTTTTTTAGATTATCTTTTTTTATTATCAACTAGATTAGTTCAATAACTTTTTTCCTTGAATCTTGTTAGTTTTAGTTTCACTTAATTTGAATTAGTTTTCATTTTCGTTTTAGTTGAGTTAGATCACTATGAAGATTTACATGTACGTAAACAGATCATGTGTATGCGATATAGACGCTTTTACGTATATGCAAATAGATCATGAGATTGAAAAGCTAGTGAATTTTTAAGGATGTACGTATATGTAAATAAAAGATCGTATGAAGATTTACATATATAAAATCATTTTGGAATGAATGATTTATGTGAAAATTTTAAATATATGTAAATAGACAATGAGTTGAAATAATGATGAGTTTGGAGATTCACCTATATGTAAATATAGTATGTACACATATATAAAATAGTTAACATATAAATACATGATAATTAATGAATTTGATTTTTAATCATTTTACATAATGGACAATCAAATTTCTACAAACAAATTCGTAAATCCATATGAACTCAAGAAAAAAGAGAGAGAAGATAGGAGAGAGAAATAATTTAATAATTAATTAATTGAAGAGATAAATAATTAACTTAGTTAATTAATTGGAGAGAGAAACTATAGTTGATTACAATTATACCCTTTTTAATTAATTTTTAAAATTTTATGATTAAAAATAATGAGTGGTCAACATTAGTTCTTTTAGTTCTCATATAAATTGAAGTTCTGAGAAGAACCAGACCCTATATATATATATATATATATATATATATATATATATATATATATATATATATATATATATATATATATATATATATATATATATGTATATATATATATATATATGTATATATATATATATATAGGGTTAGGATCTTTTCAAGACTACTAAAGATCGTGAGAACTTCGAGAACTCATCCTAGTCATTGATTAGTATACAATTTATATTTAATTTAATTAAATTATTAAGGGTATTATGGTACTTTTATGTTATGTATTAAATGAGTTCTTTATGGTTTTCATTTAATTATGGAAGTTTCAAATTTTCCAATATTCAACCAATATTGCATGGATTTTTTAATACATTTGATTAGTATCTTCTCTTTCCCCTTTTTTGTTCATCAATATCCATAATATTCCTCAAAAAAATTAGATATAGTGATTCACCAGCAGTTTTCATCTTCTTCGAATACTTACACGTAGAGATCCAGATATGAGTTTCAAGTTTTCATAGCTTCATCCTTTTAGATAGGATTGCGGTCTATGATTTGAAGATATCTTCGATTTAGTTTTGTGATTTTATTCAAAATTTTTTTTGAAAATGCTATATGTTTTGATCATGTATAAATCATATACATTTTGCATTGAAATGTCTCACACCAAAGTTTAAATTTGATGATTTTATGTCATGTTTTTTTGCTAATATTTGTGTTAACAAGAATTATCATTTAGATTTATATTTTTTTCTCTATGAACACATGTTTGAGATTGTTATTCATACGTTTTACTTAGAATGAATATGATTGTTATTTATACATGTCAATAGACCTTCGTTTGACTTTGAAATTTTACGGGTATGTAAATAGTATATCTACACATCTACATATACGTAAATAAATGATCAGTTTAAAAATTACATATGTAAATAATTTATTTACACATTTGTAAACATTTACAATTATATGTAAATATACAATCTAAAGATTCACGTAAAATTTACATTTACGTAAAAGATCTATAACAATGTTAATTTAATAATTTGACTTTTTTCCTAAACATCGAATTTTACTTCTAAATACCACATAACATATATACATATATGTAAGTAACATATTTAGATAGATGCAAGTGACATATTTACATATACATATATGTAAATATGTTATTTACGTATGGATAATTGGTCTGTTTAAAAATATGTAATGTCAGATGGGTACATATATGTGATTATAATAGTTAATTATAAGTGTAAAATATTATCCATATATGTTTACATATAAGTCGTTTACAAAAAATTTTACCTAACAAAATTATGGCATATGGTTCTTAGTATATGTTCTTTTAATAAAAGCTTTAATCTTTATTTTGTTGGATCATAAGAGGCTGTTGCAACCAAAACCATATCACTTAGAAGATTTTGAGTACTACATACAAAGGACTTCCGAAGCCAAGTGTGGGACTTCCGAAGGAAGAAAGAGCTCTTCCGAAGTCTAAGTGTAAAATACACTTCCGAAGGAGAACTCCAACTTCCGAAGGTAAAGAAGCTACTTCCGAAGGTTCAAGACTTGAAGACAAAGTTCTGAAGTCAACTTCCGAAGTATAAAGAAGTCCTTAAAGCCTCAGAAGCATAGAAGCACCTTCCGAAGTATAAGTGGCTTCGAAAGAACTTGTTCTTCCGAAGCCAGTTAACCTTCGGAAGACACTTCTATTATCCAGTAGACATAAGTATGGTCTGTCTGACAGTCCGCTGCAAATCTCTGAGATACTGCATGGCGTTTTCTCAAAAGCCATGTAGTTGACCATACTTTAATCTACTGTTTACCTTTTTATGTTAAGTACAGTTGCCATCTTTAGTTGGTGACAAAAGGTAAGTCATGGACATGTCATGACTACCATATCTTAGATAATACTTTATCTAAGATACCTTAACTATAGCATTGTAGTATATGCTTTAGTCGTAGGTTTCCAGCTGGTATCAAGTATAACCGGCTGTAGGATCTAGTATATATAGTTTCTCATTGTAACTCATGTTCTATGCTTGTAAGTGTCTTGTAATCTTGAGTTGAGAAGTAATATATACAAGTACCTTGAAAATATTTCTGCTTGTTGCTTTGATTACTTATTATATTATTATCAACTCTTGTCAAGGCATTGCTTCATCTTGTTTGAGTGATATCATAAGTGAGTTTGAAAGAAATACAAGTGTTAAGTGACAAAACCCGATCCTGCAATTGGTATCAGAGCTTTTTAGGCTCTTGATTGTGAGATCTTACCATCCTAATCAACCAGTTTTTCACTCCTCCTTATACCTCACTCAAAAATGGCCCTCATCAAATCTGAAGTTGAAATGGGAACGATGACCAAAGCTCCCATCATCGATCCTGAAAACTTCAGGTCTTGGAGCAGAAGAATGGAAGGCTTCATCAGATACCAGGATAGCAAGATGTGGCAGTCCATCGTGAATGGCCCGTACAAGCCAAAAGTTGCTGGTGGAAACGGTGCCATGATCGAGAAGGCTGTTGAAGACTACTCCGATGAAGACAGGAAGAAGCTCGACATTGACAGCAATGCTATGACTGTTCTCATGACTGCAATCCCAAACTCCATCATGGTGGGGTTTGAGCATTGCAAGTCAGCCAAAGAACTCTTTGATGCACTTGCTCAAATGTACTCGAGCTCTAATGATTCAAAGAAGGACTCACTGAAGCAAGCAGTTCGAGAACTTCAATCACCATGTTGCTGGAGAAACTTTTAGCCAGCAATACTTCAGGTATAGGATCTTATCTCCCCTCCCTCCAATCTGTTGGGAATCACTCAAGAACTTAGAGACCTTACCAGAAAGTTCATGAGTGCTCTACCCAATGAGTGGACTTTCTAACTGTGTCTCCATTAAGAGAACAGAGAATTTAAACACTCTCACCATGACCGAACTCTATGGATCCTTGATGGATACCGTTTGGAAATGGAAAGCAAGAAGGGTCACCAAGCAAGCAGACCCTTGAGCCTTCCTGCTAGCAACGCTTTAATGGTGCTGAAGGCTCAGGTATCTCTCAGTCTCAGCAGTACCTGTCATACACCCAGCATGCCATCTTGTTCATCTGGGCCTTACATCACATTTCCCTGAGACTCCAGGTCTCATCAAGCTCAGCAAGCTCCTTTCAGGAGGGCTGTGCGTTTGTCTCAGGGAGTGGACACTCCAATGATCATCAGTTTTGCTTTGATGATCTTGAGTGCTTCAGTCCAGATGACATAGAGTATGTGGACATTGTCCAGCAAATGGCTCTCCTTACCTACAGCGAAGAAGTTCTTTAAGAGAACTGGAAGGCAATTCCCTCAAAACCCAATCACTAGCAAGTTTGGTTTGACAAAGCAAGGCTAAGTGTTACAACTGTACCAGCTTGGCCACTTTGCAAGGGAATGCAAGGCTCCCAAGTCCAACCCGGGAACCTCACAGGCCTCCACACATCCTTCTACACCAAAGCCCAATGGGAAGTCAACTGAAACTGCAGCTATGGCTCAAGAAGTTGACTGGAGCTTTATGGTTCAAGATGTGACTCCGCTCAAGCACTCATGGCAGGAACAGATGAAACAAGGTATATGACATCATCTGTACCCCTGCTTGTATTGCTAAGGTTAAGTTGTACCAGGACTACAATATGGAAATTAAATCCGATATTGAGTCTTTAAATGTGCTAAAATCTGACTTTAAAAGAGCTAATCTGACTACCAAAAGAAAATTGAGGAGTTAGAGAAAACTGTATCTCTTTTAAAACATGAACACACCAACTACAAGACTCAATCAAGGATTTAATATCCAAATTGACTGAGGCTCAAGCCCAGCTTGTCACAGCTGAGGCTCAAGCCAGGAAGTATGCTATTGCTGAGCAAAACTTCCAAGCCATACTTGCATCATCCTCTCACTCCAAACTTTGTTATCAAAACAAAAGTGGGTTGGGAACCAATGAAATTGCTCCACCACACTCTTATGAGTCTGTAAGACAACCAAGATGTGGTACTGAAGAGCAAGAGGTTCCATCTGTTGACCCACCTTGTAAAGAGTCAAAGAGTGATGCAACTGTGGAGACCATGACCATCACAGGGAAGGAACAGGTAATTGAGCCCTCCCAGACCAATGATGATCAATCCCTGACCACCAAAGCCAGAAGAAGCAGGGCTAAGCAGCCAGAAAAACTGCCAAGAAGGTGGCTGAATCCCAGCTGAAGATAGACCCAAAGCAAAAGGGTGTATTCATATCATCAGGATTCCAGGTGGTTGGACCTTCTGATTCAGGAAAGGAGTATAATACCAGTACTCCTATCCTACCAAAGGATCAGAAGTTAAAGGGAAAGGTTGCTGATGAGGAGAAAAGAACAAGAAACAGCAACCCTCCAATTCCCAGAAAATTAACATTGCATGCATAATGTGTGGTCTGCAAACCACATGGCTAAAGATTGTTACTACAATCCTGCTAGCACACACTTATGCAAATAATGTTTAAAAGAGAAGGAGTCAGGGAAGGTTCACATTTGGACCATATCAATGGTTCAAGTGTTGAAAAAGGGAAAGCTTGTTTCCGAAGCAAGGCTTGTCTCGGAAGAAAACTCTTCTTCCGAAGGAAAAAGGCTTCGGAAGTGAAAGCTGCAAAGACTCACAAAGAGTCCCTTGAAACCATCCCAGAAGAAGACTGCTTCGGAAGAAAGGTGGTGAAGGTCTTCTTCCAGAAAGAAAGAAGCTTCGGAAGAATGCCAAGCTACAAAAGCTTCATCAAGCTCATCTTCTAGCTCATCTGATCAATCAGGGATGGAATGGAAGATGAGGAGATGCTTTAGCCCAAACCTCTTCTTCAACACAAGACCCTTCTCATGAACCCCTGCATAAATTTGGTTCAATCATGTCACTTTCATTGGAAGAACCCAAGACCAAAAAGGCTTGGTTTCCAATCAAAACTAATTATCTCACCTTATGTGCAGGGACATCCATATGACAAGAATAACAACATTTGGATAGTAGATAGTGGATGCTCCAGGCACATGACAGGAACAGATCTCTCTCTCCTTCAACATTTCAACATTATGATGGAGGTCCTGTCCAGTTTGGAGGTGAGGCCGGAGGATATATTTCTGGCAGAGGAAGTATATCCACGGAAAATTAAAAGTTGACAAAGTTAATTTGTCAAACAGCTTGAACACAACCTGTTAAGTGTTTCTCAGTTTTGTGATCAAAAGCATCAAATGCTTTTCACAGAACATGAGTGCATCATCCTCAAACCTGGGATGACAATTCCTCAGGAATTGGTGCTTCTTAGATCTCCCAGGAGAGGGGATATGTACAAGCTTGATATGAACAATGCTTCCCCAATGGGAGAAGTATCATGCTTTCTTTCCAAAGCTGATAGTGATGAGTCAACACTGTGGCATAACGAATGTGTCATGTCAATTTTAAGACAATGAATAAATTGGCTAAAAATAACTTGGTACATGGTTTGCCTAAAAGGAATTTTTCTGCAAAGATAACTGTGTTGCTTGCCTGAAAGGGAAACAACACAGGTCTTCTCATAATCCAAAGTTGTTAACTCTATCACTACTCCATTACACTTATTGCACATGGATCTATTTGGTCCCACAAGTATAATGAGCATTGGAAGGAAATCATATTGCCTTGTGATAGTTGATGATTTTTACTAGATTTACATGGGTATTCTTTTTAAGAACTAAAGATGAAACTGCTGAAACTTTAAAATCTTTTATTCTTAAAATAGAAAATCAAGTTGATCACAAGGTTAAAATAATTAGAAGTGATCAAGGGACTGAGTTTAAGAACTTTGTTCTTGACTCATTCTGTAACTCAAAAGGGATTGCCAGACAATACAGTGCTCCTAGAACTCCTCAACAAAATGGTGTTGCTGAGAGGAGAAATAGGACACTTATTGAGGCTGCTCGGACTATGTTAGCTGATTCAAAGCTGCCTCTAACATTCTGGGCAGAGGCAGTCAGCACTGCATGCTATGTGCAGAACAGAGTTCTTGTAGTAAAGCCACATGGAAAGACCCCTTATGAGCTATGGAACAAGAGGCCACCGTTCATTGGCTTTCTAAGGTCCTTTGGCAGCAGGTGTACCATACTTAACACAAAAGACAATTTTAGCAAAATTTGCTGAAAAGTCAGATGATGCCATCTTTGTTGGATATTCCTCCCATTCTAAAGCTTACAGGGTTTATAACATTAAAAACCAACAATTTGAGGAATCCTCCAACATTGTAGTTTATGAGCACACTCCTTGTGTTAGGGGGAATGGCCCTGATCATATTTTTGATTTAGAATTGTTTCCAAACTATTCTAAACCATCTTGTGAGAATGTTTCAGCTGGAACAGGTGCTCAAGGCAATTCTGATGAAGATCAACTATTTGAGCTTCCCAGACCTGCTCCAAGTTCTCCAAGAACAACAAATCAAGTTCCCACTATTGAAAGATCTGACAGTATAACCATTTCAAGAAATAGTGGAACTTCAACAAGGGACTCACCTGATGATCTTCAAGTCTCCTCAGGTGATCCTACACAACACCAAGCTGATGGAAGCAGCATTTTGAAGGAACAGGCAACTGTTAATGATGCTTCACAGCAAAGAAATGATGATGTTTCTCTTTCATTCAATCAGTCCTCATTGAATGAGATTGAAACACAGCTGGACCAAGTATTCAAGCTCCAGAGCAAATATGTCCAACTTGGACCTATCTTTTGCAGCTGGAGGTGATTCCAAGACTTAGAATTCACAATACTCATCCAGCTGAAAACATCATAGGGGAAGTCTCTGAGGGTGTGAGAACAAGGGGACAAACTCACAATGGGAATGTCTGCCTGTACTCATGCTTCTTATCCCAAATGGAACCCAAGAAGGTGGAAGATGCCTTAAAGGATAGTAGCTGGGTTTGAATCAATGCAAGAGGAGCTGCTTCATTCAAAAGACAGAAGGTTTGGAACCTATGTCCGCTACCATCTGGTCAAGTACCTATAGGCACCAAGTGGGTTTTCAGAAATAAAAGAGATGACAGAGGCTTGATTATCAAGAACAAGGCAAGACTGGTGGTTCAAGGATACACTCAAGAGGAAGGAATTGATTATACTGATGTCTTTGCACCTGTTGCAAGACTTGAGGCAGTTAGGATCTTCCTTGCTTACGCTGCATCCAAGAATTTCACTGTCTACCAGCTTGATGTCAAGTGTGCCTTTCTATATGGGGATATAGATAGGGAAGTCTATGTATGCCAGCCTCCAGGATTTGAAGACCCACAGCATCCAAACTATGTGTGCAAATTGGATAAAGCTCTATATGGGCTGCACCAAGCACCTAGGCTGTGGTATGAGTCATTGTCTCAATTTCTTCTGAAGAATGGATATACTAGAGGAACCATTGACAAGGCTCTCTTTATCAGAAAGTCTGGGAAAGACATTTTGCTAGTTCAAGTCTATGTCGATGACATCATATTTGGTTCTTCAAATGACCAAATGTGCAAAGACTTTGAGAGCATTATGAAGAAGAAGTTCGAAATGAGTTCTATGGGAAAAATGGACTTTTTCCTTGGAATTCAGGTAAAGCAACTGAAAGAAGGGTTTTTCATCAATCAATCTAAGTATGTCAATGATATCTTAGAGAGATTTGATATGAAGGATTGTAAAGCAGCAAAGACACCCATACCCAGAAACCATGATTTATGCCCTGACTCTGAGGGGGAGGATACTGATCAACATCAGTATAGAGCAATCATTGGTTCTCTGATGTATCTCACAGCAAGTAGACCTGATATCATGTTTGCAACCTGCATTTGTGCAAGATATCAGGCTGCTCCAAAGGTGTCTCACCTAATTGCTGTCAAGAGAATCCTCAGATACCTCAAAGGAGCACCTAAATTAGGTCTCTGGTATCCAAGAAATAGTGATTTTAATCTCTATGGTTACTCTGACAGTGATTATGGTGGCTGCAACATCAACAAGAAATCAACATCAGGTGGATGTCAATTTCTTGGTGGAAGGATCATCTCATGGCAATGCAAAAAGCAATCCTGTGTCTCTACATCAACTGCTGAAGCTGAATACATTGCTGCTGCAAGTTGCTGTGCTCAGCTGCTGTGGATTCAAAACCAGATGATTGACTATGGATTCAACTTCATGAGCACTCCTATCCACATTGACAACAACAGTGCTATATCCATCACTGAAAATCCAGTAAAGCACTCAAAGACAAAGCACATTGACATCAGGTATCATTTCATTAGAGATATTCATGAGAAAAATCTTATCAAACTAATCAAAGTTGATTCAAATGAACAATATGCTGATTTGTTCACCAAAGCATTTGATGAACAAAGATTTAAGTATCTTATTACAGCTATTGGGATGATAAACATTGACTAGTTAATCTCAATTGAAAACCTTTTCAATATGTAAAGTCTTATGTCAATACAATCTAAGCCCTGTTACAAAAGATCCTTTCTTATTTAACTAAGTATAAGTTCTTCCGAAGAGAAACTTGCCTTCGGAAGATATCTAGTATAACTTCCGAAGCAAATTTCTCATAGGATAATTTTCTTCTCGGAAGTGTACTAAGTCTCGGAAGAAGCGATTGAGGTAATCTCAGATCTACTTCCGAAGCACTTAATACTCTCCACTTGAAAGCAACATGTATCTTCGGAAGCAATTTATTTACCTTCGGAAGTACATTTGCCTTCGGAAGAACTTTACCTTCGGAAATACCTTATACTCGGAAGAAGGATTTTACTGTGTAACGGAAATCTTTTGGGCCCCACTCTGTAAAAAGTAAAGATTTTGTTAATGATGTCGGATTATTTAAATGGCTTAACCTTACCGCCCCTGTCACATCATCCTCTGAACCCTCACATCATCTTATCCAAACCACCCTTTAAACCGCCATTTCACCCATTTAAATACTTCCGGTTAATCACTTACACTCTTTTTACCAAATTCACTGCCCTAAAAGCTTTCTTCTTCTCCAATTTACCTCTCTCAAGAACTTTTCCTCTGCTATCTTTCTCAATGGCTCTAAACCCTCAGCACAACCAGGTCGCACTCCTTGACTCTTCAAGGGATGCTGACTTCTCTGATATTATCTCTTTCTTAGCCCAATCTTCATACTACACAGCACTGACTGTAAACCCTACCATTTACACCAACCAAATGTCCGAATTCTGGGCAAATAGTCGGGTTGAAACCCTAAATGGGGTTCGTGCTATCAGGTCAAGTGTTTGTGGCCAAGAGTTGGTCATTACTGAACAAATCATCAGGGAGCATCTTGAGCTCCATGATGAAGGCGCACCGACGGAATTCCCCAAGTCTGAGTTAGATAACTCTTATCTCCAAATGGGATACGGTGGAGATGTAAGCAGGTCTACAGTCTACAAATTCAACTTCTCCTACAAGTGGAAGTTCCTGCTACATGTGGTTCTTCACTGCTTATCTAACAAATCCGGGGGATGGGATCAAATTCCCTATGAACTCGGGTGCCTAGTTCATGGGTTGGTACAAGGCCTGCGCTTCAACTACTCCAGGTTTGTGCTGACTAACCTCATGGGAAATCTGCAAAGGGACACATTCTTTATGTATCCCAGATTTCTACAGCACATAATCAACTGCGAGCTAGATCAGAGTAAGCTTGTCTGTGCAGCTGCTCTGTCTGCTCCTCAAATGAGGCCGACCATCTTCAAAGTTTTGAAGAGAGTGTCTACCAACTACACTGGAAGGGATACCGCACTACTTCCAGGTATGATTGAGCCAATGGCTCCTGGTGACATCCCTGTTATCCCCACAGGTGATGAACCCACACCAGCAACTACCCTCACCATTCCAAATCTACCTTCTCCTCCAATAAAAGTCACCTATCAGAGACGTACCAAACGAACCCTTGTTCAATCTACTCTGATTGAACAAGCCCCTCCTCTTCAAACCAAAAAGGCTAGAGTGGAACAAGGGGCTCCCACTCAGCCAGAGGTCCCCCAATCCTTCACTATTGACCTCAATATGGGTCTTGAGTCTCCTCAGTCTCAGACCCATGAGCCCATAACCCCAGCTGATAGCCCTCAGGGTGAGTCTCTATACTCCCCTGAGCAGCCACCAAGGGACAGCTCAATGCCTTTTGACATTGATCAAAGTCCCGGGTCCTTAGGTCTTCATTCCTTCTCTTTTACTGACCTATTGACCGGAGCTGGTGAAGAGACTATGTCTCTCCAAGGCAATGAAGTTGATCCACAACACCCCATTAAGGATCAACAGAGCCTAGAGAAACCTCTTGTCTCTAGCCCACACCAGCAAAGCCCTACTGAGGTGAGTCCCACTGATGTGGAGGGGACTCATGTAGATTCAGCTGCCACTACTGAAGGAGCCTCATTGGATCCTCAGGACAGTGGTAACGATAGTCAGACTGAATCTACGGCAACCATGCCCTATGATGCCTCTGAAAGAGACATCATTGTGCAAGGGAAACCAGGGTGCCAAGAAACCACATCTGGTGGTGAGGATGAACATACTAGGTATGTTACCTCATCTCCCCGTGATTCTTCCAAAGAAGATGAGGGAAGAATGCAACTCACAATAAGAGACCTACTTTCTAAAGTCTCAAACCTTGAATCAAAGGTTAAGACTTTAGAGGATAGGTCTGCCACTCAGCAACTTGAGATTGAAAGTCTCAAGGTCAAACTAGCTGAGAAACAGATTGAGAGATCTGTTAGGCATGTACCAGTTCAAGTCTCCTTGACCTCTTCCTCTAGCTCATCTACCTCTCAAGATGATGCTACCAAAAAGAGGGAGAATGTTGAGGAACAAAGCCAAAGACAGGATTCCATCAGTCAAGCTCTCACTTCTTTGAGCTCAAGACAACAAGCTGCCATCTTCCCTGAGCCTCCTCCAGTTGTGTTTCAAGTGGATCAAAGGATGCTTCAGGATCTAAATAGGATCTTCAACAAGTTCCTTTTAGAGTCCCTTATTGATCAACCTAGTCCGGATATGTCTGTGATTTACTTTGGAGCTCAAGAGCTTCAGAGGTTGAATACACCTCCTACCACTGTTGAGGAAGTTGGTCAACCTAAGGCCCAAGTGGAACCTGAGATTGATTTCGAAGGGGAAACTAGGACTGATGGCCCAGCAACTGAAACAGTTGGGACAGAAGGTGTGTTTTCACAGGCTTCCGAAGCACAATTCGAAGCCTCGGAAGAACCAACTCAAACTTCCGAAGCTGAAATTGCTGCTGCGGAAGGACTGTTCTCTCTTTCCGATGATCTAATAGTCACAGATGCAATTCTGGAACTTGCATCTGAGGTTAATAGGGAGGACTTTCTCAGCCAACCACTAGCCATTACATCTGCATTGACCTCAGCTCCTACCTCCACCATCCAACCTGAATCTTCTACCCAAGAACCACCAAAGTCTAGCACTTCCGAAGACATTAAAGGCAAAAGGAAGATGACTTCGGAAGAGCTTCAGGAAGAAGAAAGGCTGGAGAAACTTAAAAGGAAAGGAAGACTGCCAACTGGGAAACTGTTAGCTGCAAGTTCAAAAGCAGCTGCAGCCAACCAAGAGGCAATCAACAATAGAAGAAGGGTGGAGGTAATTGATAGACTTGTCAGTCTAGGGGCTGCCTCGGAAGATGTACTCCTGCTACCATTAGAGGAGCTGATAGAGCTTGAAAAGGCAACCTTGCTGCAAAAACAGCAAAAAAGAAGAAGCTGCAAGGTTGGCCTTGGAAGAAGAAAGGCTGAGAAAAGAAAGAGAAGCTGATCTGCAGCTCAGGAGAGAAAGGATCACTTTCCTACTCTCCAGAGGATTCTCTCAAGAGGAGTTGTCTCCACACAACAGTGACACGATCTTGTGGCTCTTTAACAAAGAGCAAGATCAAATGGAGAAGGAGAGAAAGAGAGCTGCAAGGGAGAAGCTGGTAGAAAGAAGAAGAAGGAAGAAGAGGCTGGACTGTCTGCCGCCAAGAAGATAGGTGACAAAGCTTGGATGAAGAACTATCTTAAAGCTCATGGCTTCTCTGGCAGGCAAGTGGGTCCAATGTCTGAGAAGACTCTCCAACGACATGTCAGTGACATCAAGGCTGACATTCGTGCGGGGAGAAGAAAGGAGATGTATAGAAGGGGACAGGGGATGACCTTCAAAGCCACCCCTCAGCCAAATATCCAAACCCAACATCAACCTGAACCAATACCCTTTCCCTTCCCAATCAAAACTGAACCTGAACCTTTCACCCCTGAACCTACACCTTCACATCTACCAACTCCCTCACCTCAACCACCTAAACTACCCATCATCCAACCTAAAACCTTACCCAGAACCCAACCTCCTAAACCTACCCAACAACCAATCAAACCATCCCCTCAGCCTTCCAAACATCTCTCAATGGAGGAATTCAAGGCGATCAAAACCAAGCTCATCAACTGCACTACTCTGAGCGACATCTCATGTGAGGAGGATACAGTCAACCTGACTTATGTTGATGGATCCTCAAGTTCCCTCACAAGAGATGAGTTTCTTGATCTGCCAAGAGGAACTTTGGACCAAGCCGCAAGACTCTTTGGCCTCAATTCAGATACATTGAATGAGGAAGAAAAGAAGCTGAGGAGAAGGCTGGTGACTCTGCTGGACACAAAGAAAGGAGATAGGGTACCAAGACAATCTCTTGTACCCAGAAAGAAGATAGTCAAGTGGAGGTTCGAAGACTCTTCTCACAACTTTGTTGTTGAGAGAGAGAATGGTGAGATTAACAGGCTGAATGCCTCATCTCTGCTACACTTAAGCAGATTTGATATTGCTGAGTTAGCAGAGAAACCATTCTTCAACCCCTCAAACTCCGAAGTAGCTGCTCACATCAGAAATCATCTAGGCAGCCTTCACATGGCCGAGCTCACTGCAAGAAGCAAGGTCGAAGAGGAGTCAAAACGGAGAGAGGAGGAGGAAAGGAAAGGATCAGCAACCAAGGCAAAGCCTTTCTTCAAATGGTTGAAGGTCCTGAACTTGAGTCCATAGTTAGATGGGAGTATGACTACAACTCCCGTCAACTAACTCTCTTCAGGGGGTCACAACAAAGGGTGCATGTCATTCAAAGTGATAGACTGGATCTCCTATCCACGAATGACTTGTACAAGCTTCTCAGCACTACTTCCGGGAAGAACAGAGAGACAGACAAATATCTTTTGTCCCTGGTGCTGAAAACTTTGAGAAGTAGAGATAAGTGAAGTTTTGGTAGCATCAGCCTAGGGGGAGTTTGTTGGATCATAAGAGGCTGTTGCAACCAAAACCATATCACTTAGAAGATTTTGAGTACTACATACAAAGGACTTCCGAAGCCAAGTGTGGGACTTCCGAAGGAAGAAAGAGCTCTTCCGAAGTCTAAGTGTAAAATACACTTCCGAAGGAGAACTCCAACTTCCGAAGGTAAAGAAGCTACTTCCGAAGGTTCAAGACTTGAAGACAAAGTTCTGAAGTCAACTTCCGAAGTATAAAGAAGTCCTTAAAGCCTCGGAAGCGTAGAAGCATCTTCCGAAGTATAAGTGGCTTCGGAAGAACTTGTTCTTCCGAAGCCAGTTAACCTTCGGAAGACACTTCTATTATCCAGTAGACATAAGTATGGTCTGTCTGACAGTCCGCTGCAAATCTCTGAGATACTGCATGGCGTTTTCTCAAAAGCCATGTAGTTGACCATACTTTAATCTACTGTTTACCTTTTTATGTTAAGTACAGTTGCCATCTTTAGTTGGTGACAAAAGGTAAGTCATGGACATGTCATGACTACCATATCTTAGATAATACTTTATCTAAGATACCTTAACTATAGCATTGTAGTATATGCTTTAGTCGTAGGTTTCCAGCTGGTATCAAGTATAACCGGCTGTAGGATCTAGTATATATAGTTTCTCATTGTAACTCATGTTCTAAGCTTGTAAGTGTCTTGTAATCTTGAGTTGAGAAGTAATATATACAAGTACCTTCAAAATATTTCTGCTTGTTGCTTTGATTACTTATTATATTATTATCAACTCTTGTCAAAGGCATTGCTTCATCTTGTTTGAGTGATATTATAAGTGAGTTTGAGAGAAATACAAGTGTTAAGTGACAAAACCCGATCCTGCAAATGTCCAATCCCATCCAACCATCTGGAATTTCCTTTGCTGGAACAACCTGAAATTTAATAATAACCACACCTTTACCAACATGAAACATTGAACCCTGTGTGTTTGAGTCAATACGCAATTCATTGATACGATTCAAAATTTATTTTTTAAAAAAAATTACATTCGATGTTTGGAAGCCCTGGAGGGCGGCGGCGGCGGGCCCTGGAGGGCGGCGACGGCGCAGAAGAGGGCGGCTGCGGGGGGCCCTGAAGGGTGGCGGGTCGGTCTCCGGCGGAGCAGAAAAGGGCGGTCGCTCGGCCGAAGGCGGAGCAGAAGAGGGCAATCGCTCGGTCGAAGGCGGAGCAGAAAAGAGCAGTGAGCTTGAGCGGTAAAGAGGAGAGGCGTGAGCGATAAAGAGGAAAGGCGTGAGCGGAGCGTGAGAGCGGCAGCGTGAGCGGCGGCGTGAGACGGCAGCGTGAGCGCCGGCGGCGGCCGGTGAAGGGCTTGAGTGAAGAGAGGAGAGGAGAGGAGAGGGGTGATGGGGTGAAGGGTTGAACAATAAGAAGAAAAGTCTGGGTTGGGGGTAAAGAGGATAAGAGGTTGAGAAGACCTAAGAAGTGATAACACCACATCTTCTCCATGCAGACGTCAGGAAGGCGTTTTTTAATGAAACGTCTTCCAAAAAACAAACAGTCTGCGCACTCAAAAACTCTTCCCGCGTCTGCGTACGCGCAAATGAAGAAGTGTAGAGGAGCTTTTGTAAAAAAACAAACACCACCTATATGTTAATAGAGGTAGATATTCAACAGTCATTATAGGATTTTGAGCAATCCATTTATTTACTTAAAAGAAATGTAAAAGTAAATAAAAATGTAGAGTAGATTATATAGAGTAAATTACAAATTTTGTTTTTTAAGTATTTTCAAAATTATGAATATTTTTTTAAACTTTGATAAATACACAATGTGTCCTTTATTTGAAAATTTGTTATGTTTTCTGCTTTTCTCACTGATTAAAGTTGATTTTTTCAGTTAGTTTTATAGTAAATTACTTTTTGCCCTTACCTTATAAATTATTATTTTAATTTCACAACTCAACCGCTTATCTTTGACTTATATCCCCCTCCACACAACCATCACCCACCATAACCATCGCGGTCTCTATCAATGGCGTTCATCTGAAAACAATAACTTCTTGAAGCTGTAGAAGCCTCCGACTTTCTTCACCGGTCGACCCAACCCGCTCCCTTCCCAGCCAGTCTTATGATAGGATACCCTAGATAGAAGCAATTCCAGGTCAGATGAGCTGGGAGCATCTTCAAGTCATTCATTAGCCTTTTTGAACTCTAGATTCGTCACCACATCACTACATGTCTTACCTAACCTTCCCCCCCCCCCCCCCACACACACACATAATTGCTTCTCTAACCCTTCAAATTCGAACCCCCTTTTTTCAGATATGCAACCACCAAAATGAAGAGCGAGGAAAGCGATGAAATGATGATTATGCTGCGTTGATAGCTACTCAAAACCCTTATATTCAGCATTCTTCCATCAACTACCACCAAAATCCTAACCCCACTATAAATTATAGGATTAATGAAAATTACAAATTTAGTCCTTTAAGTGTTAAGGGTAAAAATGTCATTTAGTACAAATTAACTGAAAAAGTTAACTTCAGTTAGTATAAAGGACTGAAAGCATGATATATTTTTAAATAAAAAGACATTTAATGTACTTATCAAAGTTTAAGTACAAGATCCATAATTTTGTTCATACATAAAGAACAATATTTGTAATTTACTTAATTATATATCACGTATTTTAGCTATATAACAACTTACTGGTTGTCTCCTTTCGTTTTGCTATTTGTACTGAGTGCTATTTCTCAAAACTTTTGCATATCTTTAGTTCTTTTCATGATACCCACGGGTATGCACGTAAGCTTATGCTAACGGGTCTTCTTGATAACTGTGGGTTTGTCCAATACCCGATGGGTAATTACCCAACCAATGCCAAACGAGTAATGAGCCAGGTATGAGACAATTTTTGAAAACCGAGTATGGACTTGGGATTACTAATACCCAGCCTGAACTTGGCCCATTACCATCCCTAGACATCAATCAAACAATCATTGCTATCCTCTAGTGAGATTGTTCTCTTCGCAAGGTTCATCGCCTGTGGCCCTTGCTATCTGGTCGTCCTTCTCGCCGCCTGTTAAGGGTGAATTTTATGGTCTGTTATCCCAAATTCTAAGTAGGTTTAGTATCTTGAATTTTGTTGTTACTAACCGCTACTCATTTCTTTTTTGCTTAGAGAGGGAAAGGGGAGTTGAGAGATTATGGATAGAGGCTTTGGTGATCGGTTTGTCGTTCAAATTACTGCCACCTCGGTGTCCCTTTTTAAACACCATCCCACCCATTTGTTCTGCTTCTATTACCTTTATCCTCTCTAGACAAAGAGACTTATAGAGATAGTGTGGTTGGATGTGTCTTTTCTAGCATGCCATGTTGATTTGTAACTCCCTGTGTTCTTTGTTGGTGTGCTAGCTCATATGATCAACTCTTTATTTGGGGTTCTTTGTCACGTTTTGGGTTTGTTTTGTCCGTATGTTCAATTGCTAATGGTTTTGAGCTTTGGTTAATAGGAACACCCTTGAGTTATGCAAATGTGCCCTAGGTTTTCTTTTAGGGCTTTTTTTTAACTTTTTGTTGTTGGGTGTATGGTTATTGGATCAGTATTAAAAGATACATACACATACATATAAATATAGGGTTGTACTATAAAGAGTATTTAATCTAAAAATACTAAGAATGACTATGAGATTTACATATGTCTTTTTATTGTTATTGAAAAGGAAGATATTTTGGTCATTGTGTGAGCTTATTTTATCAAAGAATTTTCATTATTTTTTATATGTATTCATCATTATATTTTACATTTTAAATCATTTCGTATTATTTTTGTCATTGTTATATATATATATGTGTATACATATACATATATATATATATACATATATATACATATATGACATATATAGATATATATAGATATATATATATATATATATATATATATATATAGATCTATAGATATATATAGATATATATATAGATCTATATAGATATATATATGTATATATCTATATATGTATATTTATATGTATATATATATATATACATATACGTATATATATGTATATATATATATATACATGTATATACATATATATATATACATATATGTATATTATATATGTATATGTATGTATATATATATATATATATATATATATATATATATATATATATATATATATACATATATGTATATATACATATATGTATATATACATATATGTATATACATATACATATATGTATATACATATACATATATGTATATACATATATGTATACATATATGTAAATATATATATATATATATATATTATATATATTATGTATATATATATATATATATATATATATATATATATATATATATATAGATATATATATATATATATATATAGAGAGAGAGAGAGAGAGAGAGAGATAGATTGATAGATAGAGAGAGAGAGAGGATGAGTCCTAAAAAAACCATAATGTTATGTGAAAACTAGAGAAAACCAATGAAACTGGCCACATAATTTACAATTTTTTTATCACCGCTCTTTATATTTGTGTATGCGTATATATAAATAAGAGTATGGATCAAAGGAAAAACTATAGCATGGTTTTACATATACGTCACATATAGGTTACGTATACGTAACCATTTTTCATTCGACATAGTGTTTCGTATACGTAAAACTCTTCATTCTAATATTTATGTTCAACATATATGTAACAAAAGCTTAAATAACATTTTAACAATTAAAATAACAAAAAAATTATAAATTATGTTATTGGTTTCTGTGGTTTTTTTTGGTTTTCACACAACTATTGGTTTTCTTAGGAACATTCCCCTATATATATGGACCGGTTACTATACAAAAGTCTAATTTTCGTGCGAAGCATACGAAGTCACGAGAGCGTGACACGTGTTATTTGGTGGATGGGTAGTTTCGTCCGCGCTACAATTACGCATAAAAGGTACACAATTACGTAAGTTATATATATAATTACGCAAGTCATATATATTATTATGCAAATAAAATTACCCACGTTATAAAAAATAATCACGCAAGTTATATGATAATTACGCAAGTTATGTAAACACAATAAATTTTTAGGTTTTTTATTATTGTATTTATTGTTATTTTATCAATATTAATTATTGCTTTATCATTGTGTTTTCAATACTAAAAATATACATCCGTGTTACTTCATCATTTGAATTTTTTAGAACTCATTTAGAAAACATAATGGTGTTTAGAAAAAATAAAATGACAAACACAAAGACATAGTAATAAAGACACAATGAGTTAATGATGAGCAATAATCGCAATGAGCTGAAATTTTTTTAATATATCATGATATTGTACTCGTTTTAGTGATGTAATTCTTATAAAAAAGAATTTCGTATATAAGAGTTATGATCGTTTAAAGAAAAACTAGGAAAACTTGGAAAAGGGCCAACAAAAATGACTATGACTAAAATACTCATCCAATGAGCATCTCACTACAATTTATCTCAACCATTGTTTATAAAGACTGATGGGTAAATTTTCTTTTACACTTTTTAGATGAAGCATCCATTTTACTTGAACCTTTACCTCCAAGATCTCAAATGTTGTCATCCAAATATCTTCTTATTTTATTTTCACGATCTAAAGTTCAAGATAAAACACTAATTGATTATTTTCTAAAATATCAATAGACTTTTATAAACTCGAATTACATAAATTTGTAAATTTCTAAAAACGCTTCAAACTTGAATGTGACATACTAATCCTGCTAATAGGGAGAACCGGGTTTAAGCCAGACCTTATTAATCAGAAAAAAATTGTAAGGCCCTGTTCCCGGGACGCTTACAGCTGGCCAATTATCGCACATAAAACATAAAGTATTCATTTTCATCTATGAAAAACATCGCAGCGGAATAATTTTAAACCATCTCATATATTAATGACTGCTTTTGCAAAATAATACACCATTGTTAACAGTTACAAAATATTATCGTTGCATTACATCACAAAAACGTCATAGTTATACAAATGGATGCCATCAAAAAAATGCCAGTAGCTGCCCCGTGCCACCCTCAGCAAAGCTCACCTGCCAACTAGAAACACATAAAAGTCAGCGTTGCTGAGTTAGTTCTAGTTTTAAATAAAACATACTTTACTTCCTTTTTAAAACCATCCGTTAATTTCGTACGCGATCACACAACATACATACGTACAGATAATATAATTATTATCTTCCATTACGTTTGTTACATTCTTCCATTCATTAATCATCGCACGGTACTTTATCATTCGCTTCATTCGTTCATAACTTCTTTTCTTACGTTTGTTCATATCACACATGTCGCATGTTCGCACATTTCGCACTTTCGTATCTTCATACCCATCGTACATATTGCACAAATGGAGTGGTCACCAGGACAGACTCCCCCTGTGTGTGTGAACTCTTAGGGGTTTAGCCAAAATCGCACGCTGTCTCATGGGTTAGCCAAAATCGCACGCTACATAGCACACAGTGAATACCACATCACACGTATCAGGGCAATTACCAAAACTGAACCCCCTACTGTGTGTATGAACCCACATGAGTTAGCCAAAATCGCACGCTACATAGCACACAGTGAATACCACATCGCACGTATTGGAGCAGTCACCAAGACTGAACTCTTCCTGTGTCTACGGTCCCTTATGAGTTAGCCAAGATCGCACGCTGTAAATACACACACAATTGAGCTAACAACTCTCAATGAGTTGTGAACCTCCTTTCTTTTACTTGCAAGCCATTCTTACTCTCATTCATTCATTCATTCATGCATGCATTCATTCATTCATCATGTTCCTCTTTTTGTTATCTTTCACTTTACGTTTCATAATACTTTTATTTCATTCATTAACATTCATCGCAAAACCACGGGAAGATAGACATACATAAACAAGAACATCAACGAGATCATGCAAATCATCATACATATCAGCATGCATACATAACATATATCACACATACCATCATGCATAACATCCTACATAACATCATACATCATCATCATACATCATCACGTCTATGACCTCAAAAGTCAACTTACATAAACCCCCGGGAAACTCCCAAGTCGAAACCCACATCTGCACTTTCCCTCGAAAGTCAGAAAATAAACCATTGCTCTTTCGGGCGTATGAGCCCTACTTGGGCGTATGGAGACCCTCCAGTCGCATAGCCTCCCAGGCGGCTGAACACTTAGGCGAATGGACCCTATGCGAACGGACCTATGGGCGTATGGACACCTATGCGTATGGACTCTCAGTCGCATAGCTTTCATGCGTATGACCTTCAGTCGCATGGCCTCCAGGCGTATGGACCTCAGCCGCATAACCTTCGTGCGTATGAACCTCAGTCGCATGGCCACCAGGCGCATGGACCTTAGTCGCATAACCTTCAATCGCATGCCTTACAGGCACATGAACTTCAGTCGCATGACTCCCATGCATATGGACCTCAGTTGCGTGGAAATCGTGCGCATGGACCTCAGTAGCATGCCATTCGGCCGTATGGCCTCCAGTCGCATGCCATTCGGTCGCCTAGCCTTAGCTGATGCAGAATGCAGTTCATCCCGAACGCAAACTGCCATTTTCGGCCTCTAAGCTCACCCAAACTCGTTCTAAGCCCAAATCAACCATCCTAAACCTTAGAACCACTTACCACAACACCATTCAAGCACACACAAGCCCGAAATCAAACCCCACCCGCATCAAAGATATACACATACGCATACAAACAGGTTCAACACCCAACTTTTCAAAAACGGGTTTTAGATGTGTTCCAGCCCTAAATGCAAGTGTGTGTAAAAGAGGGGTCCTAGAACTCACACAAACGACCCCGACGAGTAGAGCTTCGATCCAACTCGCTACACCTCAACTTTCACCCTCGAATCCACGAAAACCCGAAGCTTGAGACCACTTTCTTCCCTTTTTCTCTATATGGCTGATTTTGTGAGTGTGGGGGAGGGTGTGGGCTGCCCTCCCCTCTTTTATACTCCCACTCATTCAACCTTCTCCCGTTTTGGCAAGTTTGTTCCCTCGACTTTGGACTTTATTTCTTTTTCTTCTTTCGTCGGCTTCAAAGAAAATTTCCGGGTGTTACAAGTCCACCCCCTTATTTAGGTTTCGTCCCCGAAACCTGTTATTCCTCGAACAAACGTGGGTAATGTTGTCTCATCTCTTCTTTAGTCTCCCACGTAGGCTCAGATCCCTTTCTGTGCTTCCACTGTATGCGCACAAGTGGAACCACTTTATTCCTCAGCCTCCTCTCTTTTCGATCGATGATTGCCACTGGTTGCTCCACATAATTGAGCCGTACATCTACCTCGATATCATCCAGTGGAACAATCATATCCTCGTCCGCCATATATTTTCCTCAGATGAGATACATGGAATGTCGGGTGAATTCCACTTAGCTCATCTGGTAACTCCAATCTATAGGCCACCTCTCCTATTCGAGCAATGATTTGGAAAGGCCCTATGTATCTCGGGCTCAATTTGCCCCGCTTTCTGAACCAAATGATACCCTTCCAAGGTGAGACTTTCAACATAACTCTATCACCCAACTGGAACTCGATCGGTCTACGTCTCCTATCGCCATACGACTTGTGTCTATCTTTGGCTGCCTTCATAAAGGCTTTGATCCTCTCGAGCTTCTCAGTCGTAGCCTCGATCACCTTAAACCATCACCGTGACCCCGTCAGGCGCTGTCCACCGTATCATCTTCCTGCGACACACAATGTTCGCCTTGAAGTCCGCTAACCAATCTATCCCGAGAACCAAATCGAAGGGCGTATCTATATTCTTATTACTAACAGGCAATATAGCACAGATAGTAGCAGGAATGAAACTTTTACTAGCGCCAGAATCGAACGACACAAAGGCTAAAGGTTGATTTACTAGAAACGTACCTGACACAACATCGGGGTCCGTCCTAGCCTCCTCCTGCGTCATCGTGTAGGCGCTGCGCTCGCCCTCTGTCCTTCTCCTCCGGTCTTCTTCACTCCCGAACCTTCCGCCCTTGGCTTTTTACAGTCCTTGCTCATGTGGCCAATTTCTCCACAATTGTAACACCTCACAACCCCACATTCTCTAGCCACATGACCAGGCTTCCCACACTTGAAGCATGTATTTGGTCCCCTTTTGCATTCTCCCGAATGCTCCATCCCGCATTTACCACATCTATTCGACCCCGCACCAGGTGTGACCACACTGCGGTCATCCCCCCATGCGTGCTTATTATTTGTCGGGACACCACCCCGTCCAGTCCTCTTCCCACTCCAGTTCCGGTCTCCATCATCCTTCCTACTCACCTCCGCCATCACCACAGTCCTTTCATCATACAACCTCCCCGCCAAATCAACTGCCGACCTAAACGTGCTTGGTCGGGCAGCGATCATGTGCCTGCGGATGTCCGCTGGCAAGCCCTGAATATACCTCTTGATCCTTCGTGATAGAGGTGTAACCTGATCAGGCACCAGCCGTGTTGATACATGTATGTCCCTAGATCATGATACGAATGTAATAGATCTTGTTTGTCTGATTCTGATGTAATGTTTGGAATGTTAATGAAATGATATTGGTTGTTAGTGATTTACAATGTTTAATATTTCATTAATGAGTCGATATTGAATTGGTTAAATAGGTTTGTGATTGTTTGAATTGATACACATAATGTTATATTAAAGAATACATTCAAACTTAACAAAATGAAGTTCTCATGTGAATGGCCCATACGAATGGACCATACGCATGAATAACTTCATACGAATGACTCAGTCGCATGACTGAACCAGGAGACTGGATCAGTCGTATGATTGTAATATAAGATTGGCTCAATCGCACGACTGAACACTCAGTCGTGCGGATGAATCAACCGCATGGTTCAATCGCACGACTGAACCATACTAATGGTTCAGTCGCACGAATGAACAATACTAACCTATAAATACAACCCAATTCGTGGAAAAACGTAAGCATTGATTCTATTTCGACTCCAGACGTACCCTAGCCGTCCAGAAGCCTCCAAGTTGATACTCCAAGTTCATAGAAAGTTGTAGATCGATTCCTAATCGATTCTTAACGTTTGATTCAATACTTTATTGATTCTACGTGCGTTCTCACTGATTGGATCGCCAATCAAATAGGATTCCGCACTATATGGTTTGGTTTACACGTTAATCATTCGGTATTTCGTTCAAATACCAGGTCCTAACAAGTGGTATCAGAGCTTTGGCTCTTGATTACGTGTGATTCAATCAAGATTGATAAAAAGTTTGTGTTTTTACACTAAAAACGCAATCTTTAGTGTCAAAAGTTGTCTTGGACGTCCCCTGCTCATCAAGTTTCGGTTTCTACAGCCTTAGGCGATTAGGTTGGGTGAAAATTCGAATTTTTACGGCTAAAACACGTTTAACCTAGAAATATTCGCAAAACAGCAGCTTCAGTCGCACGAGTGAGCCATTCGCACGACTGGACTTCATTCGCATACTCCAGATGCACGATTGGACTGAGTCGCATCTCCATTCGTACGACTGAACCATCCGTTCGCAGTGTTCATACGCATCAGCTTCATTCGCACGTCTGGACCAATTGCTTAGTTCAGCCGCACGATTGAACCAGTCGCATAGTTCATTCGCACGGATAGCCCATTCGCATCACCCAGTCACACCAGTTTGACAGTTTGTTTAGTACACTTAAAGTTAATTGAGATGGAAGATCAGATGTCAGCGTTTACTGCCGGGAAGGACTCAAGGATCCAGAACCTACTGTTGCTTGAGAGTGAGGGGGGAAATCATAATAAACCACCAAAGCTCTTAAGGTTAGATGAGTTTCCCCACTAGAAACAACGTTTTGAGATCTACCTCAATGGAGTGGATCCAAATTTGTGGGAAGCTATTGAGATAGGGTACAGTATGCCGGTGGGAGCCGATGGGGTAAAGCTTGCTTTGGGAGGCATGACTGATGCTCAGAAAGTTAAGTATAATGCAGAGAAGAGAGTCTATGCATTGATCACACAGTCTATTCCTAAAGATATTTTCCATCTGTACTCGTAGAATAAGCAGGCCAAGAAATTGTGGGATGAGCTGGAAAAGAGATATGACGGGAATGCTTCGCTGAAGGCAATTAAAGCTAAGGAGTTAAAGAAAGAATTTGACAACTTCTCATCGATGGGAAACGAGAGTTTGGACGATGTTATTGATAGATTTTACCATCTGATGAGTGAACTGCATACACATGGGGTTGCTACTACCATGGAAGAAAAAGTGTCAAATTTTGCAGACGGATTGCCAGAAAAGTGGGATTCATTTGTGTCTAATCTGAGACAAAATGAAATGTTGGCAAAGTTGGATATCAATGACTTCATTCTAAAGCTGCGAGAAGAAGCACTTAGAATGAAGTACCGAGCTCAGAAGTCTTCGTACACTCAGAATCCAGCTTTGTACAATGCCACTCCTCAAGCTAAGACATCTGGAGCACCTCTTCAGACTGCATTTGTATCTAGCTCATCGGGTCCTTCACAAGCTTCTCCTTCAGGATCAGAAACGTCAGGGTCTTCTTGTACCCACTACATTGGATCTGAAGCAAATGCTACTAGACTGAAGACCGAGAACCTCGGTAACGTGACTGTGGAAGTAGCTCGAGAGCACATGGATCTCTTGGCAGCAGTGGTTCATTCTTATGATGGACTTGTTGCTGGGAAGATTGGAAACTGCCATCTGGCAGATGAGGACTACGAGCAAGTGGATGAAATGGAACTGGAGAGGATGGACATTATGTGGGCCTTAGCAAGTGCTGTCCGGAGGGCGAAGAAGTTTGTGAAAAAGATCGGACAGAACTTGGTTGCTACTAAGGATACCACATTTGGCTTTGACAAAAGTAGAGTGACCTGTTTTAATTGTGGAGAAAAGGGGCACTTCAAGAGAGAATGTGTTAAGCCAAAGAAGACTGGGAACGTGAACCCATTCTCGTCCTTCACTCGTCAAGACAAACAAGCTAGCAGTTCTACTTCATCAAGCAAGGATCCTAAAGCCTTGACTGCCCATGATGATGAAGGACAGGACTGGAGCTTTCGTTTTGTCTCTCCAGGGGAATCAAACATTGCAAGCGTTGAAGACTTAGACGATGATTCCGCGAGTGAAGGAGATATTGCAGTTGAGATAGCGATGTCAAATAGTGAAGAAACAACTGCAACTGAGGTCAGCTACAAGCCTGAAGAAGGGACTTCCACAGCAAAGTCAGAATCACCAGAACCAGAGACATCTAATGCTGCGTTGATGGCAAATGCTTTAGAATCTTCTCAGGGTGTTCGCTACAGTGCTGAAACCAACACGTGGATTGTAGACAGCGGAGCATCCAGGCACATGACAGGAAACAGGGCTCTTTTATCAAACGTCAAGCAAATAAAAGGAGGGCATGTTTCATTTGCTGGAAACAAAGGAGGCTATATCACAGCTCAGGGAGAAGTTGGAAATCAGAAAGTTAAGTTTGATAAGGTGAACTACGTTCAACAACTTCAAAACAACTTACTTTCTGTTTCCCAAATCTGTGATAAAGGATTTAAAGTCATATTCGACAACAAGAAGTGTTACGTCCTAAAGAAAGACTACGTGATTCCGGAGGACCAAGTTCTGATGACAGCTTCAAGATATAAAGACCTTTATGTTCTGGATCTGTCAACAGCTTCTACAACGGATCATGAAGTTCAGTGCTTTCTCTCAAAAGCAACTGAGAAGGACTCCATCTCCTGGCATAGGAGAATGGGACACATCAATCAACGAAAGATGAATCACTTGATCCAGAAGGATCTTGTGAGAGGAGTTAATGTCAAGAATTTCCAACTTCCTGATTTTTGTGTAGCTTGCAAGAAAGGCAAACAGACGAAGAAGTCTCATAAGGAAAAGAAAGTTCATTCAATAGAACTTTCTCTTGAACTTCTTCACATGGATCTGTTTGGTCCAGTCAGTACAAAGAGCATTGCAGGTGACTTGTACTGTTTTGTAGTTACTGATGTCTACTCAAGATTTTCTTGGGTAATGTTTCTGAAGTCCAAATCAGAAACATTTGAGTCATTCAAGGAGTTAGTAACCACACTGGAATCTCTCTACAAGCTGAAAGTGAGACAAGTACGCTCAGACAACGGGACCGAATTCAAGAATCAGTGGATGGAGGCTTACTGCAAGGAAAAGGGAATTGTGCATCAATTCACTTCTGCCTGCACGCCTCAGATGAATGGTGTTGCTGAGAGAAAGAACAGAAACTTGATAGAGACAGCACGGACAATGCTGGCAGACTCGAAACTGCCTATCCAATTCTGGAATGAGGCACTGGCAAATGCATGTTATACTTTGAATCGAGTTCTGATAGTCAAGCGCCACGGAAAGACATGTTACGAGCTACTACAACGACGTAAACCGAATTTGGAGTATCTCGAACCATTTGGCGCGCCGTGCACACTTCTGAAGAAGACTCAAGAAGGTAAATTCAGCGAGAAGGCTGATGAAGGAATCTTTCTAGGATACAACATACCAAACAAGAGAGTTTACAACAACTCAACGGGTTTAGTAGAAGTGTGGTGTAATGTTGATGTTCAGAGATATACCACACCACCTACTGGCAAAGGACCCGTCTACTTTTTCGACTATGATGGATTCTTCAAGTCCTTCAACATCCCTATCTCTACTTCTGATGATGAACTAGCTACACGGATGATGTATGACATCTTGAATACACCATCTCTTGATTCAACATCATCGAGCTCACAGGGAGAATCGTCTACTCAGTCAGGGGGAGTAGTCGACGACCGTGACTCCTCCTCAGAAGATGAAGCTGAAGAAGATGACCAGAACAGTCGGGAGGAACAGGTTCCAATTCCTGCAAGTCCACAAGCATCTAACAGTGATGCACCTTCGACTTCGGAACCTCAAACTCCTTCTACCTCAGATGTAGAACCAAATGTTCATAATCTTGGCTCTGAGGTAGTTATTCCTACTACTCCAGGATCACATCTAAATGTTTATCATCCCCTAGACAATGTCATTGGGGATGTCAGATCAGGAGTACAAACCCGAAATCAGCTGTACTCAGCTGATTATGCCTCTGTTATGGAAAAGGGATACATTCATGATGGTGTTTTGTCTCGCAGTTTGAGCCAAAATACGTCAGTGATGCACTAAACAATGAGGCATGGGTGAGTGCCATGCAAGAAGAACTTCTTCAGTTCAAGAAGTTAGGTGTATGGACTCTGGTAGATAGACCTAAAGGTGCTAAGGTCATTGGCACCAAATGGGTCTTGAAATGCAAGAAGGATGACCAAGGGGTCATTATCAGGAACAAGGCTCGACTGGTGGTTCAGGGATTTCGCCAAGTCGAGGGGATTGACTACAATGAAGTGTTTGCACCCGTGGCAAGGATGGAAGCCATCCGTATCTTCCTTGCCTATGCATCGTACATGAAGATTAAAGTCTACCAATTAGATGTGAAGAATGCATTCCTTCATGGGGAAATTCGAGAGACAGTGTATGTCAGTCAACCCGAGGGATTTGAAAATCCTTATCATCGGGATAGAGTTTACAAACTCGACAAGGCTTTATACGGGCTTCATCAAGCTCCAAGGGCCTGGTATGAGAAACTCTCGACTCATCTTGTGAAACACGGCTTTCGCAGGGGAGTCATTGACTGCACGTTATTCATCAAAGAAAAAGATGGAGACCTACTGCTAGTACAGATCTATGTCGATGACATAATCTTCGGTTCAAATAACGAAGAATTATGCAAAGAGTTTGAAGAAGTAATGAAGAAAGAGTTTGAGATGAGTGCTATGGGGGAGATGAAATTCTTTCTCGGGTTACAGGTGGATCAGACACCAAATGGGATCTTTCTACATCAGACCAAGTATGTGGGAGATATTCTCAGTCGGTTTGACATGGAGAATGCTTCTGCTGCTGGGACTCCACTTGCTACTAATCATGATATAGCACCTGACAAAAATGGAGATCTGGTAGATGCCACAATGTACCGAGAAATGATTGGATCCCTCATGTATCTCACTGCCTCAAGACCTGATATTATGTATGCTACATGTCTATGTTCTAGATATCAGGCTAAGCCTAAGGTGAACCATCTGATCGAGGTCAAGAGGATATTTCGTTATCTGAAGGGTACACCCACACTTGGGTTGTGGTATACTCATGATGATGACTTTGAGCTCACGGCGTATAGTGACTCGGATTACGGGGGCTGCAAGATGAACTACAAGTCTACATCAGCAGGGTGTCAATTCTTTGGGAGGAGATTAGTTACTTGGCAGTGTAAGAAGTAGACCTCGGTTGCATTGTCAACCTGTGAAGCCGAATACGTTACTGCTGCAAGTTGCTGTTCACAAATCATCTGGATTCAACAGCAAATGCGGGATTACGGTTTAAAGTTTTCTTCTACTCCTATTTTTGTTGATAACTCTGCTGCAATTGCAGTAACTAAAAATCCGGTACAACATCCAAAGAACAAACACATCGGTATTAAATACCATTTTATAAGAGATTGTTTTGAAAAGAACTTAATCTATGTGGTAAAAATTAATACTGATTTTCAATGCGCTGACCTCTATACCAAAGCCTTTGATAAAACACGTTTTCTATATCTGTTAGAGGTCAACGGCATTAAAAAGAAAAGTGATGTTATTCCTGATGATGATCATGTGTAGTCCGATGTAGTGTAGTTAATTTTTTCTTTCTCATTTTCTTTATTTATTTTATTTTTGTGTAAATTAAACTCATGTTATTGAGC
The DNA here is from genome assembly GCA_025215565.1 of Flaveria ramosissima. Classification (NCBI taxonomy): domain Eukaryota; kingdom Viridiplantae; phylum Streptophyta; class Magnoliopsida; order Asterales; family Asteraceae; genus Flaveria; species Flaveria ramosissima. The sequence goes on from CM046035.1 coordinate 70,784,581, forward strand.
TGTTTATTAAAATCCTAAAATAATTAAACCAGTTATGATTTTAGTATTTTAGGGGGAGGGAGAAGGAGTGGACAACTGATATAAGGTAGATCGTATCTGTGATACCGATTCAAACCCTTTGGAAAATGATAGTACACAGGAACAAATCAAGAGGGACTTTAAAATTGAATTTAGAAAAGATGCAAAAGTCAAAAGTAGAAGTCTGTGTAGTCTAAGCAATATAAAAGGGAAGATGATAGAAAAACTGGTAACTACTAAGGTAACACAAAGAAAGTAGACCTAGAGGTTGCTAGACCACAAATGATATGTCGGTAGATTCAACACAATAGATGATTAGACCTGACTGGTGATCTCAAGATCAAACTAAGTTGTTCAACTGACTGTGGGCGTCCATCTTATCACTGGTTAACACAATCAATAATATTCCAATAAGGGGTAATGAGCATGTAAACGCCACAAATGTGTGTGGATGACCATAAATGGAGCTAAGCACGAAAAAAAATATGAAAAACAAATGCTATCAAGCTAATGACTTATGTTGTTGGTGCATTCTGTGCAAAAGAAAATTTAGCTGCTCTAACAAGAAGATAGGTTATGTGCCTCTCTGTTGTGCGATGGCACTGACCTGAGGATAAGCATAACCTAGATATTCTAGAATTCATTGTTGTTTGCCGCCTCTCTGCTGTGCGATGGCACTGACCTGAGGATTGGCTTCTCTTTGAAAGCTCTAAGAATAGTCTCTTCTTGTAAAAATACCCGTAGACCGCTCAAAAGCTCCTAAGGAATGTTGATTACCATATAAGTGTGGGATCCACAAAGTTTAGTTGAAATAATTAAACCTAAAACTATCACCAGTCTGTGTCAAAAGTCTGTGTATGGATTTAAGAGGACAAATATACTACAATCATTGTGGCTGCAATTCTTGAAAGTTCAAATCAATGTGGGAATCTAATAGTACCAGTATGATTTCCTAAACTTGCTAATGACACTAGATGAAAACCAAGAATTAAGCATCAAAAGGTTTTGATAACAAGTCCCAAATGATTTGGCTGGCCTGTATGATTCCAAAATTGAATTGGTCTAGGTGTGGTCAAACTAAATAGAAGCTGTCTATTCCGGAACCGAATCCAGTGGATTTTATCTTAGGGTTTATCTCTCACAAAAAGTCAAAACAAGTTTAATTTCTGTATTTCAGTTTAAGTTTCTAGTTTATTTAGTCATTTCTGTTTGTTTGTTTGTTGGACTACATCATGAAAATCAGTATGGGATTAACTCACCTAATGTAAGGCCCCGTTTCCGGGACGCTTACAGTTGGTCATTCATTGCACATAAAACATATAATTACATTACATTGAGAAATCGTTGCAGCGGAAACATTTAAAAATGACATCACTTTTCATTATAAATACTTTTGCCAAATAATACATCATTATCCGGTTACAAATTCATGTTTGCATTACATCACAAAAGCTATATAATTGGATGCCATCCCAAAGAGCTGAGTAGCTTCGCCGTGCCATCCTCAGCAATCATTTACCTGCCAACTGGAAAATGTAATAAAAGTCAGCGTTGCTGAGTGAGTTCTAGTTTTAATAATAAAACATACTTTACTTTCATATAAAACCATTCGTTACTTTAACGTGATCACACATCATACGTACGCATAGATAATATCATTATTATCTTCTTCATTCATTCATTCGTTCGTTCGTTCCTTTTAACTTACTTGCGCATCGGACATCATCCATACCAGTACCATATGCTACACCCCAATTAGTCGCAGCTACCGGGCCGAAGTCAATAAATGAACAGCTAAACGTATGCCACGGTACTGGGGTTAACCAATCAGTCTTAGCTACTGGGCCGAAGTCAATAAATGAACAGCTAAACGTATGCCACAGTACTAATAATAACCGACGGTCATAGCCACTGGGCCGAAGTCAATAAATGAACAGCTAAACGTATGCCACAGTACTAAGGGTAAGCGGTAGAGGTTCCACATAATGGTCAATCACAAAGAAGGACCCGTTATCCGATGCATGCAAGACGTGTCATCTCTTTCCACTTTACGTTACATAATACTTCATTTCGTTCGTCATAATACGTAAAGTCATAAGAAGGATAATCATACACATACATCATAATAAGGAACATATCAAACATAATCATCAACATCATACAGGGCAACGTCATACATTCATAGTATGCATAAACATGCAACATCATCATCATCATGCCCTATATGCACTCTAAGGCTATAACCATACTCTTACATGCTCTTACGGATTACTTTACGTCCAAACTTACATCTAGACCTTTCCCCGAAGGCCAGAAGTCGAACTACACCTTCATTCGAGTGCAACAGCCCTATTCGGGCGTATGGACACTCTTCAGTCGCATGGCCTCCATGCGACTGAACATCATGCGACTGGACCCATGCGGATGGTCATCTATGCGAATGAACATCCAATCGTGCGTATGGACCTTGTGCGAATGGGATTACTGCGAATGGGTACCTATGCGACTAACCTCATGCGTATGGACTCATGCAACTAAGCATCTATGCGACTGAACCCTCAGTCGCACATCCCTCATGCGACTGGACTCCCAGTCGTGCGACTGAACCCCAATCGTGCGAATGACCTTCAATCGCCCTCATTCGCCGTATGGCCTTCATTCGGTCGCCTAGCCCTAGCTGATGCAGAATGGAGTTCATCCCGAACCCAATCTGCCATTTTCGGCCTCCAAGCTCATCCAAACCCATTCTAAGCCTAAATCAACCCTCCTGGACCTTAGGAATGTATACCTTAACACCATACAAACACACACAAGCCCGAAATCATACACTAAACGCATCATACACATCACACTCAAATGGGTCAAACATACACACACATAAAAACGGGTTTTTGACATCTTCCAGCCCCAAAATCAGTTGAAAACAAGTAAAAGTGGGGTCCTAGAACTCACACAATCGAGCACAAAGACAAGAGCTTCGATTTGACTTGCTACTCGACGAATTTGGACACCCGAATCACCCGAATCAACCCTTTTTCTCCTTTTTCTCCTCTTTCTCTCTTATCTCTTCTTTGGTGGCTGAATTTTGTGAAGTGTGGGGAGAGTGGGCTGCCCTCTCCCTACACATATCACCACATTTCTCGATTTTTCTTCGTTGGCGAGTTTGGCCCCTCGACTTTGGACTTTATTTCTTTTCTTTCTTCGCCGGCTTCAAAATAATAAATTTCCGGGTGTTACACCTAAAAGGGTCATGTTGAGATGACCACATGTGTCTTCAAAGTTTAAAAGGGTCACGTCTGAGGTGACAAATTGTTTAAAAAGGATCACGTCTGAGGTGATCAAAAGTTTTCAAGTTAAAATGATCATGTCTGAGATGATCAAATGCTCATAATGTTAATTTCAACAGTTAAAAAGGGTTTAAATGTTAAATGTTCAAATGGCAGAAAATTTCACAAGTATGTCCCATTCGCACGAATGGACCATTCGTATGGACTTGTCATACGAATGGGAGCCATTCGTACGAATGGACCATGAGTATGGACCATCCAACCGAATGGCCCATACGATTGGCCCAGTCGGATATCTAAGAGCGAACGAATGAGTCAATCGCACGACTGAGATCCAGTCGGACGACTAAAGAAGGGCGACTGAATCAATCGCACGACTGAAAGGTGCGTATGAGCCCGGTCGCACGATTGAATTTAGGGTTAGTATAAATAGAGGGAGAGTCGGTCGCAGAGACTCACCACTCTCAAATTAACCCTAAATTGCACGAACTAAAGCCACTCTGCCCAAATTTCATTTGATCTCTATAAACCCACGTTTCTTGCATATTGATCATTTACATCGACTTTACAGGTAATTTGCGGTGAAGAGACACTACAATAACTTTCAATTTGACACCAAATCTGGAAAATCATACCCGTGAAACAACCGAGACTTAAGTGACTAAATAACCTAACTAAATGACTAAAACAAAAGAAATTAAAGATGTTAGGTGTTATAAGAATGGATTGCGAGTCTAATGAACCAGAACACGAAGTCTAAAACTCAAAATTGGTGAAAAATTGAATTTGAATTGAACAGTCCGTACTTCATGCGAATGGACAGGTTGATGAACTTTAGTCGCACGACTGAAGTGTGCGAATAGCTTAAACGCACGACTGAACCATGCGTATGAGCTCAGTCGCACGACTGGTGTAACCGCATGAGGTTACATACGCATGAATTCAGTCGCACACTCAGTCGTACGCATGGGGTCATTCGCACGACTGAACCCCAGTCGCACTGTTCAGTCGCACGACTGATCTCAGTCGCACAACCTCAATCGCATGACAGAAAGATTTTTCTTCAAGTCCAAGTGTTTCATGACTTTCTTAGCCATGGTACTAATGTTTACTTTGTTTTTGTAACAGATGGCGAGTCGATGGACTATGAGTACGAAGCACAATATCTGTGCTCATCTGGATTTGACATCCAGAAATGCTGATGATTTCTCGGGCATTATCACCTTTCTACAGAGGTCGAGGATCGCACACGCCATATCTGCTCCCTGCACTCCTTATCGGTCCATTCAGCAGGCCTTCTGAGAAGGTGCTACAGTTGATAGATCCTCTGAGCCTCACTGCATCAGAAGTACCATCTTTGGAGAGGCTATAGCTATTACAGAGGAGGACCTAAGGATAGTGTTATAGTTGGGGGACGACGCTGATTGTCCGACTAGATTGCACCCCCTCAATGTCAGAGGATGCTTTCTTAGAGCCAAGTACTCTGGAAACATTAACGCTGGGGTGCTCAACAAGAGCAACCTCTGTCCCCAGTTTAAGTATCTTGCGCACGTGCTGCTTAAGTGTATAGCTTCCAGGAAGGGAGGTTTTGATGAGCTTTCCGACCAGATCTAGAACGCGTATGTTGCGTTGGTGCTGAACCACCCATTCAGCTTCTCCAAGATGATCTTCACCTACCTGGTGGAGAACATCGAGGGGAAAGGGAAGGAGGGCTTCTGTATGTACCCGAGATTTATGCAGATGATCATAGACCAGAAGCTCCCCTCCCTGCCAAAGGAGAAGGATGATGTTGTTATTCTTGAGGTGATGGATGACACCACATTGGGGAGGATGAAGGTATACAGGGGGAAACAGGTGAAACCCCCTGTTAGGAGATTGTTTGGGCATCTGGCCCGGGAGGACTACGTGGTGCCAGCCAGGAGGAAGTGGCGCCACGACGATAGTGATTCTGATGTGGAGCAGATTGCTCTACCCACTCATGACTCAGACGATGATGACGTGGGGATGCTGGAGATGATATGCCTATTGCACCGAGGGGCACAGCTACAGATGTTATACCTCTAGCATCTGCCCCCACAGGTGACATAGCTGAGTCTGCTGGATTCCACCAGGACTTCATACCTGGTGAGGAGGAAGAAGAGTCTGATGAGGAGCCTTTGACGAGGACTGTGGGAAGCAAGGTTGTTCCCACAGAGTATGGACTCCGGGAGGTTGGTGAACGCCCCAGGGATTCAGGAGAGACTACTGCAGATCCTAGCTATGCCCCTGAGCCATCTAGCCGTGTTCTAAGGGGAGCATCCACCTCGACTGGATCGAGGAAGAAAAGGATGGCTCAGCCCCACGGCCAGAAGAAGAAGAAGAGAAGACTCACCTTCGTCACCACCACAGCCACCACAGCTACCACCACCATCACAACTCCTACAGCCACAGCCTACCACCACCACAGCCACCACAACTACAACTACCACCACCACACCCTCCCACCATTGTACATATGCCAACCACCACCATATCTTTCACTCCTACATCACCTCCACTATCATCCCGACCAAACCCCATCTTCACCACAGCCACCACTACCACCACTACTAGCCACCAAGCAGGACCCTCTACACATCCCACATATATATGGATCACCTCTACCTCCAATTAGGGTAGAGGAACAGCTTTCTTTCTGCGCTGAACCGGATGGTTATGCGTTTGTTAGCTGTTGATGAGGAGAAGACAGCGCAGATCCGTCACCTGACAGATCTTACTGTGGCGCAGTCTCAGCAGATCTCGAAGCAGGCTCGGTTGATAGATGAGC
>CM046035.1:70791190-70838690 GCA_025215565.1 Flaveria ramosissima
GAGGGTCTCATACCAGATCCTAGGTGCTTGATGAAGACCATACAGAGATTTGTCAAGCTTAAAGACTATATTGGGAAAGTCAGGATCCTCAAAACCTTGTGGTTGACACACATATATTTCCTCATCAATGTCTTCGTAGAGAAAAGCACACTTCACATCCATCTGATAGACCTTGAACTGTTTATGAGCAGCATGAGCGAGAAAAATTCTGATTGCTTCAAGACAAGCGACAAGAGCAAAGACTTCAGTATAGTCAATCCCTTCTTCTTGAGCAAAACCTTGCACAACGAATCTAGACTTGTTACGCACCACTACACCACGATCAATCCGGTTTGTTCTTAAACACCCATTTTGTACCAATTAGGCATTTGTTAGGAGGCAAGTCAACCAAGGTCCAAACTTTAAGCTTTCTGAATTGTTGAAGCTCCAATTGCATTGACTCCACCCAACTTGGATCCTGTAGAGCAGCATGCACATTTTTCGAGACAGTTTGAGAAATGAAGCAAGAGAAAAGGCAAACATTAATCAAACCAGATTGACTCCACGTCCGAACACCATCAGTGATAGATCCAATAACGTTATCAAAAGGATGATCTTTCAAAGTTTTGTAGTCGGTGGCTGAGGGAAAGATGTTTGGAGAAATTTCACTGATAGATGGTGAAAGATTAGATGAGGGAGAATCAGGTGTTGTTGTTGGATCAATTAGTGGAGAGGATGTAGGTGATAAAGAATCAGATGTTGGTGCTGGATCAAGCACCGGAGAAGATGAACTAACATCAGCTGAAATAGCTTCATTACTGACGAGTTGGAATGAACAGGTGATGGAGATGAGGAAAATAATATTGGTTTGAGCATTTGGAGTGGACACATCATCATCGAAAACTGGAAGATTGAACGAATTAAAATAGTATCGGAGTCAAAGAACCATGCTGGTTCAGATTGAACTTCAGAAGAGTTAGATTCCTGCCAATCAACATAGAACGACTCTTGAACAATACGTGTTCTTTGTTATAAACCCGATATGCCTTTTGAGAAGAAGAGTAACCAACAAAGTAAAACTCATCAGATACGGCACCAAACTTTGTCTTTTGAGATTGAGTATTCAGAAGAGTGCAAGAGCAACCAAATGGCTGAAAGAAATCAATTAGAGGTTTCCTCTTATGAAAAAGTTCATAAGGAGTCTTCATTTTATTCTTCACAATCAACACTCGGTTTAGAACATATGAAGCACAGTTTACAGCTTTAGCCCAAAACATAATGGGTAATGAAGATTCTATCAGCATTGTACGAGCAGCTTCAATGAGAGTGCGATTCTTTCGTTCTGCAATACCATTCTGTTGAGGAGTTCTTGCAGTACTAAATTGTCTCACAATCCCCCTTGAACACAAAATGAATCAAGAATCTGATTTTTGAATTCAGTGCCGTTGTCACTTCTCAGACCCATAACCTTTCTCTTGCTGATTGTTTCGATACAAAGAATTAATTTCTGCAATTCCTCAACAACCTCGCCTTTGTGTGCAAGAAACCTCACCATGAATATCTGGAGAAATCATCTGTAACAACAAGACAAAATGATTTTTTAGCAATAGATTTAACGCTAATTGGGCCAAACAAATCAGTATGTAACAGCTCGAGAGGACTGGATATGCTATTTAAAAGTTTGGGCTTATGAGGTTTCTTGTGTTGTTTGCCCTTGGCACAAGCCATACATTTTTCGTTAACAGAAAAATCTTTTGAAGGGAGTCCTCTAACGAGATTGTTCTTTACTAATTTGTTAATTATTTTAAAATTAACATGGCGTAATCGACGATGCCATAAGAGAGATTCAAAAGTTGAACCTTTAGAAAGAAGACAAGTTGCAGTAGACTTTGACTCGCTTGAGTTCATATCAAGAAGATATGTATCATGTTTCTTGGAGCACGCATAAGAATCAAATCATCTGGAATATCAATCTCTGATTTTAAAATAGACATTCATCAAATTTAAACAGAACGGAATGTCTTTATCACAGATTTGAGAAACACTCAGAAGATTAAATGCAGCTCAGGAACATAGTTGACTTTTTCCAAAGTTAGAGAACCATTGTTTACTTCTTCTTGTCCAATCATCTTTCCACCCTTTTTGTCACCAGAAAAAGCAACATATCCTCCATTAACATCCGATAATTGGTCAGAAAATCTTTCAGCCCAGTCATAGTTTGGAACACCCACTATCTACATGCCACAAGCTGTTTACAAAATTAGTGGATGACTCCTGAAATGAACGAATAAATCAGTTAACCAGGTTGTAATAGGAACCCAAGATTGAACAACTTTATCTTTTGATGAAACAGATTTTTTACAGAAGAAATTATTACCAAATTTGTTAATTTATTTCCAAAGCAGTTCCTATTAGAAGGACCATGAATCAAAGTAGGACAATTCTTGACCAGATGGTCCTCTTGACCACACCTGAAACAATGAGGTTTGAATCTAGGTTGTGATGTGATGGGGTTAAAAATAGGATAAATGATAATTTCCTCATCACATCCAGATAAACTAGAATCAATGTCACTGAATGTCTCATACAAGCCATGAGTTTGACGTTTATTTGAACAAGAATTATTATTTACAAAAATAGATGAAGATTCGTCCGACGTACCTATAGAACTATTTCCACTGGTACTGGTGTCAGATGAAGAAGAAATTCGTTCATCAGATAAAGTCATATTTAATGGAGTGAAAGATGGAATAGGGTGAGAAAAGAACTTTTCAAAACAATTAGTTTTAATTTGCTCAGTTGGTTTTGAAGAAAGATCAGATGCATCATAATCATTACCAGAACAAAAGACATCACCACCATGAACTGAATTACAAGATGAAATAGAACTATCATGAGAGCATGACACAACGGAGTCTGTTACAAGCGAACTAGAAACAAAAACAGAATTTAAACTAGACTTGTGATCTAAAACAGACTGCTGACAAATAGGTGTACTAATACTAGTGCATCCAAGCCCACTAGTTGGTCCATAGTCGTAGTCTTCACGAACGTGCTTAGAGTTAATCCCCTCTAAACCTGCAGACATACTGTCAGTATATGTTTTGATTAAATCATTAGAAGGATGAGGAACAGGCATAGGAGAATAACAGTATGTACTAGGTGGAGGATAAACCTTTATGTTTTCATAACCCAATCCCGTTTTAATCCTAGCTCCCCGTTGAGATTTACATAGATTATCATGTTTTATCCCTGATATAGTCCATTTTTCTAACTTTGACTAAACCTTTGCTTGCTTCAAATTCAGCAAGGGCAACCCTTTCAGCCAAAGTGTTAATCTCGACATTTCTTTCCAAAACGATTCATTTTAAGTGATCATTTTCTTTTAAAGCCTCATTTAATTTAACAAAATATTTTGATTCATTGATTTTAAGTTCATCATTAATTCGCCTTAAATCCTTTTCATTATCAATTAATAGACGATTAGCTTTATAAATCCCAAATAATCTAATTTTACAAGCAGATGAGCACATATCCTGTATTACCTCATATGGAAGTCCCATTACCATCCTTTCAGCAGCTAAGGCTTTGTCACATTGGCATACAGGAGTACTTGACTTCTTTTCCTCAACAGTAGCAGCATCATCATCATTATCCTTTCTTTGTCTAGTGCATGAACTTACTTTCTCACTTAAACTTGCAGTTTTATCTTCCCCAATTCCAACATCTTTTTCTTCTTTCTCATTCACAGATGACACATCTTCTCTTTTGAACTCCTTCAAAAGATCAAATCCATCTTTACCATCTTCATTCTCACTCCTTTCAACAAACTCAACAACTAAAGCATGATTTATCTTAGTTCTTGTTTCCTCAACCTCAGCACTCCAATCAAAGTTAGAAATCAAAACAGTCTCCTTTTTTGTGATTCACATCTTCCTTCTCTTTCTCAGCTGTCAGTCTTGGGACTCCAGAATTACTAGGATCGGTGACAATTGGTAATGGACATTCACGTTTGAAGTGTCCCAATTGTTTACAGTTAAAGCATCTCAATTTGGACTTATCAAATCCCAGTTTTGAATTAGATGTTTGACCACCAAAGTTCTTTCGTCCAGTTCTTTCCATAAATCTTCGAGCTCTAAGGGTTAAATAGCCATCTGCCATTGAATAAGTTTCTTCAAGATCATCAGGATCCACCTGATACATGTCTTCCATAGTCATTCCCTTCCCTTTCAATTCTCCAGCTACAAGTGCTTCATAGCTTTGAACGAACATTCCAAAAAGAGCCATTGTTTCTGATGGAAATGAAGTTTCAACATTGGCCTTAGAATTACCCAGATCTCTTCCAACACTACTGTTACCACCCGAGAAAGTACTTGTATTAATCCCTCCCTGAATTGAATTCTGTATTTGAGAGTTTGTTGTGGATGACAATAAAGCACCCTTTTGAGAAAAACCAGATGTGGGCATCATAGTCTGGTTAAATTCCCTTCTCTTCATATCCAACTCAAAGGATTTCAACTTATTGATAATATCCATCAGCTTTAGTCTGTGAACCCTCTTTCTTGTTTAAGCATTCTCACCTGAAGACTCCACTGAGGTGGAAGAGAATCAAGAAGCCTGTTAACTTGTTCACTGTTGGAAAGCCTTTCATCATATTTCTTTAAGGTGCTTCAAACAGTTAAGAAACGATTTGTGAGATCTGTCAGACTCTTGTTCTTGTATCCAACAAAGGAATTGAATTCCTTCTCAGCCTGAATGCTCTTATCTTTTACCAAATCTGCATTACCATCATAAAATTCACATAGGGCATCGTAGAGAGATTTAGGATTTTTATGCTCTGCAAAACGATTGTAAATGTCTGGTGCCAGACAGAGAGTTAAAGCACCAAAAGCCTTTTGGTCACGATCGATCAATTTCAGATCCTTTTGAGTATAGGAAGATGGGTCCTTGTTTCGAGAGACAACATCACCAATAGTAACCGTTGGTATGTGAGGACCAGAAGTAATTGATTCCCATTGGTTATGATTAGTGTAGAAGAAGGCTTGAGACATCTCTTCCAATCTTCAAAATTGTCTCCATTAATGAGTCTTGGAGGCCTATTGGGTGCAACACTTTCAAGATCAGCAAGTGTGAGTGTGGTTAACTTCGACATTCTAGTTTCGGCAGAAAAGAAAATAAATTCAGTGACACTTTTGCAGAAAAAGATAACTTCGTAGAGAATTTCGTAGAAAAACTACTTTCGCTGATACTTTCGTAGTGGAAGCTAATTTCACTAACAATTTCGGCAGCACTTTCGCTAACCCAAAGTCACAACCGTTCACAATCACTGATGAAATTTTGCAGAAAAAGATAACTTAGTTTCGCTGGTAAATTCGCACGAAACAAGCTTGAACTTTCGTTCAAAAAGAATTTCAGCATCAATTTCGCTTGTTAACCGTTCACAATCACTGATGAAATTTCGTTAAAAAGACTAATTTCGCAGAACCACTGGAAAACAATTTCAATAGCAATATAACCCATAGTTTCGCTGGAAAAAGGTCGGCAGTTTCGCTGTAAGAACTATAATTTCGCTGATCGATCCAAAAACCCTTTTTCAACCCAAAATCAATCTGAAATCATCCAATACTCAATGAATTTGAGATTTGATGATTATAAGATCTTCCTCAATCGAAAACTAGCAAAATCCAATCAATTTCCATATCAAAAACACCTCATAATCCAATGAAAATTTATTGAAACTAGATATTGAACTAAAACCACCAAAAACTTAACAAATCAAGAGCACTAAGGCTCTGATACCATATTGTTGGTCTATGTGATCAAATTATAGTGCAAATGATATGAAGAATCGTTCAATATCCAACAAACATGCTAAACAACAATAATAGAGAGGATTGAACACAATAATAACTCATTCATGATAAGACAATGATCAATGGCAATCAATAACAAAAAGCACAATGATATTTCTGTGTAATAACTGCTTTGAAAAGGTAACTTGCAACAATGATTCACAATTAAGGTTTTGCAAGCTTACCCAACAAAGAAAATTAACGTGAGTATATATAGCAGTCTTAGTTTCACAGACAGTTTCGCTGTCAGCGAAACTGTGCTGCCGAAACTATAGTTTCGCCCGACTGAACATTAAATTCTCCAGGTAAACAAAACAGCAAACTGTGAGCAAACTTACAGTTTCGCTCACTGCTAAAAATACAAAAATCTAAGTACATACAAAAAGGAAACTAGCAAAAGTCCTATTACAAGTAAAGTAAACAATCTAAACTAAGGTGAGTCTAACCTATACATGATCTTCAAAACTTGAGGAAGTTGTTGAGTATGCACAGTTGCAAATGAGGATGGTGAATCCTCAATGTCCATACTCCCTGAAAAACTCCCAGGTTCTGTGACTGTAATGACTTTATCCTCCTTTTTGGTAGCATCACCCTCTTGCATAGGTGAGCTTGAGGTTAGGTCAATCACATTCACAGGTTCTTGGTGTTCCTGGTTGAGCTCCTCTTAAAGGTCTCCCAGCTAGTTTTCCCCTGAGATTAGATATCTCAAGTTCCTGATCATTGACCCTATTACGCAAGGTAGTCACCTGAGATTCAAGGTGACTAACCTTAGAGACTAAATAGGAGCATGTTTTTGATAGTTTTTGCACCTCTAGTTGAGATTCCCCTTTCTTCAGCAGAAGAATCATTGGGGGATGAGATGATTGGACCAAAGTCCTCTCTCTCACCACACAAGGTTGAGGTTTTAATGATGTAATCACTTGCAGAAGTGAGAGCCTCTTCCATATGGATATCCTGAACATGTTCAGAAGTAGCACCTCAGTTCTGGATGACTGATGTGGGCTAGACAAAGGAGACTCAGGAGTACTCATCTCTCTTTAAGTAGGGGAAGAGTACAGAGACTCATGGTACCCACTGAAACCTAAGTCTTCATCAGTATAAAATGAGAGGTTGGGAATGGGTTAATTTAAGTCTAAAGGCTGGGGATGGTAACTGTCCCCTGAAGGTTGTTCACTTGAGTTTAAGACTCGGAGTGAAGGTGTTGGAGCTGTAAAAGATAGTCTATATTATCAACACAGTGTGAGTAAGTCAACAAAAGTCAACGTCACGATCAAAGTCAACAAAAGTCAAAACCGACACGTTCGAGACGAGGAAAGAGACGAGAAGTTGAAGATTTAGATGACAAGGAGTTATATTGTAATAAATAATTTTGTGTGAACAAAATATATTTTATCTGTTTTTAGTCATTTTTATGCTTAATATGTAAATTTGTGTTAATTAGCCTAAGTCTAGGGAGTTAAGTGCAGTTAGTGAATATTAGTCTAGACTATAAAATAGGTTAATTGTCATTAGTTTTGTTAATGGTTGTATGACCAATGAGTTAGGGGATTTACTTGTAAACAATATTATTAGAATCAAGAGAGATCAAAGGTTTTCATTGTGTTCATCATATTTTGATTCTAATTCTTTTTCATGATTTTATTCAAGTTTGTTTATCCTGGAGTTACAGAAGGCTTAAGGCAGTTGGGCTTGTGAGCTCATCAGGGTGAGCATGAGGAACCTCAGCCCTGATTGTTGAAGAGATGGGAGTGGTTTGCTCCTCAAGGGAAGTGGGAGCTCTAGTGTCCACTTCCTCCTGTATGAGTGAGTATATGGGGGCCTGCACAGACTCAATAGCTTGAGCAGGGGTTCGTTTGGATTTTCGTTGGTAGGTGAGGGTGACTTGGGGCCTTTTTGGTGGTTGATAGTAGAAGGTGTGGGTTCAACACTAGCTTGTGTTCCTAGGTTATCACCTTGAGCAATGAGCTCTAACATTTTTGGGACAAGGGCTGTTTCTACCCCTGAGAAGCCAATAGTTGGTTTCTTCATAATTTTAAAGATGCCCAGCTTCATCTATCCTAATTTAAGAATATTATCTGTTTCCCTCAACTGTGAGCCTAGTTCACAGTTTAGAATGTGTTGAACATATCTAAGAAACATATAATACTCTAAGGAGTCCAAGTTAGCAAGCAAATTTGTATAAACAAATTGAGAGTACCTGAACTTGACCCCTTGAACCATTCCATGTACTATGAAGGAGAGATCCTCACGAATTAGGTCCCACTCTCCATGCTTGTTTGACAAGCTGTGGATAACCACATGAAGCATGTATTTCAACTGGGATGAGACCTTCCCTTCCTGAAGGTCTTTACAGAGAAATCTCCCATATAGCCCATCTGATCAAAGAAATGATTTACAGCTTTCTTTGGGAAGGACAACTCACCTTCTTCATCATCCAGCAGCAAGTGAGTGTTTATGATGGCCGGAGTGATGAAGATTGTCCTCCATTGCACTGTGGCAGACAGTTCCTTCTCCCATCCGTAATGACCTCTTGGCAGGTCTTCCAAAATTCAAGCAGATGATCCTCATAGAGAGTAGGATCAATGGTTAGGGAGGTGAAGTAGTTTGATAGAGCTAAGAAACGGCAAATCTCTGAGAAACTTTCATCTGTTTCAGAGCTTAACAGAGCAACTTGGTTATGTTGCCTGTGAAGTTGCATGGAGAAATCTAGGTTGTTTCTGAGGTTTAGGTTGGCCATTTTAGAAGCTTAAGGATGAAGAAAGATGAAAAAAAAAAAGGCAGTTTGGGAGAATTTAGGTTTAAGGAACAGTTTAATTGAGGAAGATAGTGAAAGAAGGGGGACCCATTGGGTATTTATGTGGAAAGGATTTGAGACAAAGTTAATTATAGAGGATAAACTTTGAAATCCAGATGTCGGTCCCACCTTTGCAAAGTAGTTTACTTTTGCCCAAAAAGTAGTGCAGGACCGTTTAAGGGCTTTAACACAATTACAACACAACAACACAATGAGGAGATTAACTAAACTTTAATCAAACAGTGAACTGGATTAACCAAGGTGATACAAAGAACACAAGTAAAGTAAAGAGACAGAACAAGAGAGTATGGGTGAAGGGGAGGCAGTATATTGCTTTCTCAAGTTCTATTACAAGTGTTACAAAGCATAAAGAAAGATACAAGAACTTGAAATACTTATACTACAACCTACAGCCGGCTATACTTTGAAAGCCAGCTGGATACAATTGACTAGACACTAACAAAATCAATTGTAGGATCAAAAGGCATATCTGCCTTTTGACCTTGTGACTATGACATGCCATAGCTCACATCCTTATACATTACAAAAAGGATAAAGTACATAAAGTGGAAAGTTACAGACTCAAGACCTCAATGTACAGTTACCAAAAGCATGGACCTTTTCACCAACTCATGTAAGTTGGTGACTTTACAGAGATGCAGCGGAAAAGGTGCTTTATGGAACAGTACATCAGATAAAGCATGTGTACTAAAAGTCTTCGGAAGAAATCTGTCTCATAGGTTGCAGCTTCGGAAGACTTTGTCTCTGAGGCTTCGGAAGACTTCATGTTTGGCTTCGGAAGATAATGGTCTTGGCTTCGAAAGATTTTACATTTAGAGTATTTTCTAATGCATTGTGTAAAACTTCCGAAGCATTCTTCACTTCAGTACTTAGTGCATGTTGCATAGACACTTTGAATGTTTTGGGTTGCATCAGACTTAAGGAATCCTTACAAGTAGTTTCTTGGAAGTCGAAGGTTATTTGCTTCGGAAGTTCTGAAGAAAAAGCTTCCCAACGCAAATTGGCTTCGGAAGAGATTTCAAAGGTGTTTGAGAATTTTGCTTCGGAAGAGAATTTACACTCAGAGATTTTTATTCTAAGAAGAATAAATACTTCCGAAGGTAAAATACTTTCGGAAGAAACTTGTTTTTGAAACATACAAAGTACTAAGTTGATTTTAAGCTTCGGAAGATATTTCAAAATTTTCTTTCGAAGGTAAAATCACTGAAACAATTATTTATTTACTAAGACATAAACTTCTTCTGGAGGTAATTTTGAATCTTTCGAAGGGATCAAGATTTTCGAAAATCTAAGAAAAGTCTTTTGAAAGGATTTTCTTCCAAATAAAACAAGGGCTTATGAAGGTGATATAATAGACAACTTAGGACACGCAAGTTTTAGAAATAAATATGATTAAGTTTTAAGAAAAGCTATTCAAAATTAATTATCCCAATAGCTGATACAAGATATTTAAATCTCAGCTCATCAAAAGCTTTGGAGAACAGATCAGCATATTGTTAATTGTGTTAACTTTGACTAGTTTGATTAATCCCTTTTCAAAGTTATCTCTAATCAAATGATACCTGATATTAATATCCTTTGTCCTTGAGTGCTGCACATGATTCTCTGTAATGGAGATATCACTATTGTTGTCTATGTGGATGGGAGTCTCTTTAAAGTTAAATCCATACTATTGCTGAGCTTACCATTTGTGACCTTGCCCCTTCCAGTAATATAACCTCCATCAATTCTTTCAAACTTTTGGAGTAGTGACCTATTGCCTGTCATGTGCCTGGAACAGCCACTATCAATGATCCATACATTTCTGTTTGTCTTGAGCTGTCCCTGCATAAAAGAGATGATTAGTTACATTTGGAAACCCAAGCCTCATTGGTCTTGGGCTCATCAAAAGAAGTTAAAGACAATGCAATAGTAATTGATCCTATAGTCATGCTAGAAGGATCTTTGCTAATGTTGATGAAGAACTTTCAGCCACTTGGTCTTTCTTTGACTTCCATACCACCTTTGGAAGCTTAGACTTGACCTTCAATACTTCAAAAGTTTTGATGACTTTGGAAGTTTTGATGATTGGCCCTTCGGAAGATCTTGCTTTCACTGCAGCAGGCTTTAGTGCTTCGGAAGTATTCCTTTCTTCCGAGACCAAATTTTCTTCCGAAGGCAAGTTTCCACTTACCTCTTCTTCATTTTGGAGCTTCCAAAGGAAACAGATTTTCCTGCCGAAGCTCGCTTCTTCTTCTCCAAACTCTTAGAAGTTTCTTTCTTGGTCATGTGGAGAGTACTTCTTGGATTGTAGACACAATCCTTAGCAAGATAAGAAGTACTCCACACATAACACAGTCCATTTTCTTCCTTCTAGGGGTTCTTCTTTGATAACAAGGCTGAACTTGATCACTTTCCTTCTCCATCTTCATCTTTGCAGATGTTGTGTCAATTCTTGTCGGGTTAGAACTACCTTTGGAGCTGGAGTGTTTAGGTTGTACAGCAGCAATGCACAACTGATCAGCCTTCTTCGTGATGATGGGATGATTGGATATGAACTAGAACTCTTGTTGATGGAGTGCAAGTTGTTCTTCAGCCTTTACCACTTCAAATCCAGCAGGATGAAGACTTGTTTCTGTGCAGAATTGAAGGTGGCCTTGATTCTTGAGCCTTTTTGGACTTTCTTTTGGCCTTCCTGATCAAGTTCTTTCTTCTTTACTTCGTCATCCCAACAGCTTTGCTTCCTTAGAAGGATGGTGACCTTCTTAGAATGCTCTTCTTCACTCTTCTCCGAGCCTTTCTGATGGGGCTGAACTTGATCACTTTCCTTCTCCATCTTCATCTTTGCAGATGTTGTGTCAATTCTTGTCGGGTTAGAACTACCTTTGGAGCTGGAGTGTTTAGGTTGTACAGCAGCAATGCACAACTGATCAGCCTTCTTCGTGATGATGGGATGATTTGGATATGAACTAGAACTCTTGTTGATGGAGTGCAAGTTTGTGTCTTCAGCCTTTACCACTTCAAATCCAGCAGAGATGAAGACTTGTTTCTGTGCAGAATTGAAGGTGGCCTTGATCTCTTGAGCCTTTTTGGACTTTCTTTTGGCCTTCCTGATCAAGTTCTTTCTTCTTTACTTCGTCATCCCAACAGCTTTGCTCTCCTTAGAAGGATGGTGACCTTCTTAGAATGCTCTTCTTCACTCTTCTCAGAGCCTTTCTCCACCATCTCCTCTTTATCCTCTTCAGTCGCAGAATCTATGAGGGGAAGCTCATCTTCACAAGTTCCACCCGTAGGAGATCTTACAGACAAGATTGTGTATGGAGGAGCTATCTCACAAGATCCGAGTACCTTCTTATTTTGATAACAAACTTTTGCATGCAAGGATGAAGATATTATGTTCTTGAAGGTCTCTTCTTCAAGAACATATTTTTCTGCCTTGGCTTTGCTGATCACAAGCTCAGCCTGGCATTTAGTTATTTTAGTAATGAGATCTTTGATCTGAGTCCTGTAGTTTGTATGCTCATGTTTAATAGTTGAAATGGTTTTTTCTAAGTCCTCTATCTTTAGTTTATAATCATTTTAAGCACTTTTAAAATCAGCTTTTAAAATATTTAAGGACTCAAGGTCAGATCTCATTTTTAAATTATAGGACCTGTATCTATTAACTTTAGTAATGCATTCAGGAGTACAAAGATGTTCCAATACCTTGGCTTCATCGTGGTCTGCCATGAGTGCTTGGTTTGGAGATGCATCTTCTACTTGAAAGCTCTAGTCAAAGCGTCCTTCTTCAACAGCAACTGCAGCTTGCTGCTTTTGCTCTTATTCTGGGGGGCTTTCTAAGTGTAGTTTGGTCTGGTTTGTGCTTGGCCACCATTTGTCCTTGGTGCCTTACACTCTCTTGCAAAGTGTCCTATCTGGTTACAGTTGTAACACTTTACTTTGCTTTTGTCCAGCCCAAACTTTCCACTAGCTGCATTGCTTGGAAACTTTCTCCCTGTCCTCTTGTAGAACTTCTTGGCTCTGTGAGTGAGAATAGCCATCTGCTGGACTATCTCCATGTACTCCAGATCATTTGGATAGATACAGTCCAAATCTGCAAGAGTGAAGAGAAAGTTTCCTGAAGTTTTTTCAGCAAAGACAAAGGCATGAGAAGAACTTGTCTCTTGGAAAGGACTTCCTTGAGTGTAGCTTTCCCTTAGAGTCTCTTGGAAGGTGATGAAAAGGTCCTTTTGTGAGTTGTCACGGAAGCATATAAGATGATGTTGTTGTTCAATGCTTTCCCTTTCAACCACATTGAGGGCTGAACTCAGTTGATTGTTGGAGCTACCAGATGAGTTTTGCATGTTCATCTCCATCTGGTAGCCACTAAGAATACCATACAACTCTTTGAGAGTAAGAGTCTTAAGGTTCTCAGTCCTCTTGATAACAACACAATAATGTGTCCATTGTCTAGGAAGAGAGGGCATAAACTTCCTTAAAATGTCCATGTTCTCAAGAGTTACTCCAACATCCATTAGAGTATCCACAATCTCAACATACCTGAAGTATTCTTGAGTCATGGTTTCACCTGCCTTGAAGGTGAAGTTTTCAAACTGCTACTTCAGGAGATCCTTCTTGTTCACCTTCGCTTCAGTAGACCCCTTATACATCAACTTCAGTTCTTCCCATAGTTGCTTGGCATTTTGCACTTCTTGAAGCCTCTGTAGATGGAGTTTGGAAGAGCAGTTGGAAGGGCTGTCATGGCTTTTTGATCAATCTCTATTCTCTTTCTATCTGCTACAGAGTAATCAGCCACAGCCTTAGGAATCATACCACCACCAGTAGCAGAAGTGGTGCTTGGTATGTAAGGTCCTTCAACAACAGAGTCCCACATATTGAAGTCTTGAGACTTGATGAAGCCTTCTAATCTTTGACACCAAGTATCAAAGTCTTCAGGAGTGATCAGTGGAGATTTTGTCATAGTTCCAGTTTCCATATCAGCTTTGGTTATAGCTGCCATTTGAGTTGTTAAGTATTTTTTGTGTGTGAGGGATCTTAAGATGGTGAGATCTTATATCAAGAGCCTGAAATTCTCTGATACCAAATGCAGGACCGGTGAAGGGTATGCAATTACAACACAACAACACAATGAGGAGAGTTGCTTAGAACACTTAATAGATCAAATAGGGAACTGGTTAACTTGTTAATGAAAGATGCTAAGAACACAAGTAAATGTGAGACAGAACAAGATTGCAAACAACACAAGTATTTGGTTTTCAAGAATGTTGTATATTGCTTCTTAAGTTCTATTACAAGTTACAAAGCATCGATTGAAAGTTACAAGTACTTGAGATACTTTATACTACATCATACAGCCGGCCATACTTTGAAGGCCAGCTGGATACAATTGACTAGACAACTACAAAATCAAATGTAGAGGCAAAAGGCAGATCTGCCTTTTGACTTGTGACTATGACATGTCATAGCTCACATCCCAATATATTACAAAAAGGATAAAAGTACATAAAGTAGAAAGCATGGACTCAAGACCTCAATGTACAGTTACCAAAAGCATGGACCTTTCACCAACTCATGTAAGTTGGTGACTTTACAGAGTAGCAACGGAAAGGTGGTCCAGCTTTATGGTAAAGTACATTAGATAAAGGCATATCTCTAAAAGTCTTCGGAAGAAATCTGTCTTCACTCTTTGGCTTCGGAAGACTTTGTCTTTGAAGCTTCGGAAGACTTCACTTTTGCCTTCGTAAGATGTTGGTCTTGGCTTCGGAAGATCTTACACTTAGAATATTTCTAGTGCATGGTGTAAAACTTCCGAAGCATTTCTACTTCTGTTATTTAGTGCATGCTTGCAGAGAGACGTTGGATGTTTTGGCTGCATCAGACTTATAGGAATCCATACAAACAATGCACTCATGCTCAGTAAAGAGCATGTTATGACTCAGATCACAAAATTAGGATACACTCAGGAGATTGTACCCAAGCTCCTTGACAAGTTTATCTTCTAAATGATGAGCTTACCATTTATGACCCTGCCCCTTCCTGTAATGTAACCTCCTGCATCTTCTCCAAAAGCAACTTGTCCTCCATCAATTCTTTCATACTTTTAGAGTAGTGACCTATTGCTTGTCATTTGGCTGGAACTTGTCCTCCAAAAGCATCTTGTCCTCCATCAATTCTTTCAAGATCCATACATATTTGTTTGTCTTGATTTGTTCCTGCATAAAAGAGATGGTTAGTTACATTTGGAAACCCAAGCCTCATTGGTCTTAAGCTCATCAAAAGACGTTGAAGACAATGCAACAGTAATTGATCCTATAGTTATGTTTTAAGGATCATTTGTTGATGTTGATGAAGAACTTTCACCAACTTGGTCTTTCTTTGTCTTCCACACCACCTTTGGAAGCTTAGACTTGACCTTCAATACTTCGGAAGTTTTGTTGACTTTGGAAGTTTTGATTACTAGAACTTCGGAAGATATTACTTTCACTGCAGCAAGCTTCAATGCTTCGGAAGTTTTCACTTGTCTTCTTCTTAATTTTGGAGCTTTTGAAGGAAAAAGATTTTCCTTCCGAAGCTTGCTTCTTCTTCTCCTAACTCTTAGAAGTTTCTTTCTTGGTCATGTGGAGAGTACTCTATGGATTGTAAACATAATCTTTGGCAAGATGAGATGTACTTCCACACATAACACGAACCATTTTCTTCCTTCTAGGAGTCTTCTTTTATGAACAAGGGTGAACTTGATTACTTTCCTTCTCCATCTTCACCTTTGAAGATGTTGTGGCAATTCTTGTGGAGATAGAACTACCTTTGGAGCTGGATGGTTCAGGTTGTACAGCAGTGGCGCACAACTGATCAGCCTTCTTCTTGATGATGGGATGATTTGGACAAGAACTAGAACTCTTGTTATTGAGTTCAAGTTGTGTCTTCAGCCTTAACCACTTCAAATCCTACAGAGATGAAGACATGTTTCTGTGCAGAGTTGATGGTGGCCTTGATCTCTTGAGCCTTCTTGGACATTCTCTTGGCCTTCCTGATCAAGTTCTTTCTCTTGGACTTGGTCATTCCAACAGCTTACTCTCCTCAAAGGGATGGTGACCCTTCTTAGAATGCTCTTCTTCACTCTTCTCAGAGCCATTCTTCACCATCTCCTCTTCATCCTCTTCAGTCAAGGGGTCTATGAGGGGAAGCTCATCTTCACAAGTTCCACACCTAGGAGATCTTACAGAAAAGATTCTGTGTGGAGGAGCTATCTCACTAGATCCCAATCCCTGCTTATTTTTATAACAAACTTTTGCATGCAAGGATGAGGATATTATGTTCTTGAAGGTCTCTTCTTCAAGATCATGTTTTTCTGCCCTGGCTTTGCTGATCACAAGCTCAGCCTGCCATTCAGTTAACTTAGTTATGAGGTCTTTGACCTGAGTCCTGTAGTTGGTATGCTCATGTTTAAGAGTTGAAATGGTTTTCTCTAAGTCCTCTATCATTAGTTTATAATCATTTTCGGCTCTTTTAAAATAAGCTTTTAAGTTATTTAAGGATTCAAGATTAGATATCATTTCTAAGTTATAAGACTTGTAGCTTTCCCTTGGGGTCTCTGGGAAGGTGGTGAAAGGACCCTTTTGTGAGTTGTCAGGGTAGCATATAAGATGATGTTGTGGCTTAATGTTTTCACTTTCAACCACATGGAGGGCTGAACTCAGTTGATTGCTGGAGTTATCAGATGAGTTTTGCATGTTGATCTCCATCTGGTATCCACTGAGAATACCATACAACTCTGAGAGAGTAAAGGTCTTAAGGTTCTCAGTCCTCTTGATAATAACATAATAATGTGTCCATTGTCTAGGAAGAGAGGACATGAACTTCCCCACAATGTCCCTGTTCTCAATAGTTACTCCAACATCCTATTGGGTTTTGTAACATGTTTATCAAAGCTAGTTTAACCACTTAAACTACAAAACGCAGCGGATATAAGGGTTTAAAAGGGGGTTAACAATCTGAAAATTTGAACCATTTTAAACAAAAACAAAACCCAAGAACAAAGGACCATATGTATGTGAAATAAAATGCTATCAAAATGAAAAGAACAACCATAGGGTGTTCTTCAAAGTACCTTTCAAGAACAAGATGATGATGTATGGATGAGAAGAAGATGAAGATGCTTGTTGAATGTATAGCCTCCAAAAGAGAAGTCCTCAAGCTTGTATACGCACAAGCCATAGCAAACACCTAACTTGTTAGGTAGTTTAACACCAAATCTATCCTCCTTCTTGCAAATCCGAAATCAGCCAAAAATGAATTTTTCAGCCTACAATATCGATTTTTGCCAGAGAGAGAGAGAGAGAGAGAGAGAGAGAGAGAGAGAGAGAGAGAGAGAGAGAGAGAGAGAGAAAGTGTGTAAGAGAGAGTGTTAGGAGAAGGAGTGCAAGAAACATTAAGTCTTGTATAAAACCAAGACAAAAGAGGTTCCCCATGCCCAAAGGGGCGGCCAAATGGACCCATTTTAAAATGGGTTCCCTTCATTTTATTTTATAAAGTTTTACATTCTCAAACTCATAAGATTTATAAAATTAAAATCTCTTTTAATTATATAACATCAAGACACTTTTATTTGTTATTATTTAACTCACTTAAATAATGAAACAAATAATTTCTCATGAACAAATTATCCATATAATGTTGTTCTATTACAAAAGCAACGTTTTAGAAAACCTATTTTCTAAATTGGTGTCAATATTTATTTGTATGATCTCATCAACAAATAAATATTTATTGGTGTTTGATTAGCTTGTTATTGGGTATGAGCCGAATTGGATCATAGCGTACTAACCACATCAATCTTGTATGTGTCTTGGGCATATAAGATCCAACAATCTCCCACTTGCACAAGATTCACAGAATATTGATGCAAGCAGTAAATACCGCCAAACAACGGTTCACTACCTTTAATAACATCATCCCCTTCAATTACCTTACTCAAATTGTTTTAGGTGAATCAATTATCTATCCTTTTGTCATAGATGTCATGTTAAATCCCAGAGACATAGAATGATCATTCTCCATTAATTTAACTTTATCAGGCCTTAGACATCTTACTCTCAACGAATAAGAGGGACAAATCCCATCTTGACTACATACGTCTCTCACAATTAACTTGTATTATACCTGAACTCAGACTTATGTACTGCCATGTTTCAGAAAAGCGAAGAACTAAATCAAAGCATAATATTCGGTAAATATCAAGACCCAATATTTATCTCAGGTTAGAGGATACCAAATGATATTCACCTTTACTCGAAATTACTTATGATCAATCAGGAAGATTCCATGTATTAATATTTGAGATGCAGGCCAGTCCAATGTTTGTATCCCACAAATATCTATGAACTCTGGTAGCAACCCTTTGCTCTATATTCATCCATATGAATATCTACCAATCCAAGTTCATAATAGTCTTACCTTCGTACTTGTTCCCACAAGTATGAACGACTACGGGCGTTCTGAGTAAATGATTTACTCATGGAATTTAAACATGCAAAATAGGAATATTAGTTGAACAATTATAACCAAATAATTCATTCAAGTAATAAAGGGTTACAATATTTAAATACAAAAATTAAAGATCAAATCCAATCACTAGAATATTGAAGTCCCATGGCACAAGTATGACTTTCATGCTTTGCCTTTTCAAGAAGCTTCATGAGTGGATCTGTAATGTTTTGATCCGTGTGAACCTTGCGAATACATATCTTTCCTTTTTCAACTTCAACCCTTATGTAGTTGAATCTCCTTTCAATGTGCCTAGTCTTTTGATGTCCACGGGGTTCCTTGATTTAAGCAGTCGCACCCTCGTTATCACAAAGAATTTCCAGGGGGTCCTGAATGGAAGGGACCACCCCTAGATCGGCAATGAATTTCTTTAACCATGCAACTTCATGAGCTGCTAATGAAGCAGCGATGTATTCTGACTCTGTAGTTGATAATGCCACCATATCTTGCTTTGAGCTCTTCCAAGAGATTGCTCCTCCATTCAAGATGAAAATTTACCCCGATTGTGATACTGGATCATCCCGATCAGTTTGGAAACTCGCATCCATGTAACCCTTTACTACGAGTTCCTCCTCACCAGATCCATAGATTAGGAACATATCTTTGGTCCTACTTAGGTACTTAAGTATGTTCTTAACAGCCATCCAATGACTGTTTCCAGGATTCTGTTGGTATCGGCTTGTCATGCTCAAGGCGCATGACACGTCCGGCCTAGTGCATATCATTGCATACATGATGGATCCTATGGCAGATGCACACGGGATTTCCTTCATTTTGTCTTTCTCATCCTTTGAGCTTGGACATTGAGTCTTACTTAATATCGTTCCTCTTTGGATAGGTACCGTACCTTTCTTAGAGTTTTCCATCTAGAACCTTATTAATATCTTATCAATGTATGCACTTTGGTTTAAACCTATCAACCGCCTTAATCTATCCCTATAGATCTTTATTCCCAAAAATAAGTGGCTTCACCAAGATCCTTAATGGAGAAACAACTTCCAAGCCAGGTTTTTACACCTTCCAAGGTTGGAATGTCATTTCCAAATAGTAGGATGTCATCGACATACAATACTAGAAAAGTGATGATGCTCCCACTAGGTTTCTTATATACACATGCTTCATTAGCATTTTTGATGAACCAATCTTCATCAAAACGATGATTCCAACTTCTTGATGCTTGCTTCAATCCATAGATTAATTTCTTTAACTTGCATACTTTGTTAGAATGTTTTTGATCGACAAAACCTTCAGGTTGAACCATATAGACATCTTCCTCAAGATATCCATTTAGAAAAGGGGTTTTGACATCCATTTGCCAAATCTCATAATCATAATGAGCAGCTATGGCAAATAATATCCTAATAGACTTTAGCATTGCAAACAGTGAGAAAGTCTCATCATAATCAACCCCTTGAGTTTGAGTGAAACCTTTTGCTACAAGTCTAGCTTTATAAGTATCCAAGTTTCCATGCATATCGGTTTTCTTCTTGAAAACCCACTTACTTCATACTATCTTGGAGTTAAGAGGTGGTTCAACCAAGTCCCACACTTGGTTGTCATACATGGATTTCATCTCAACGTTCATGGCTTCAAGCCATTTATCACAATCCACATTGGACATTGCATCATGATAAGTGGTTGGTTCATCGGAATCTATCACATTGCATCCATCTACAAAAAATCCATATCTTTCAGGTGGATTACTAGTTCTACCAGATCTACGAACATTTTGTGTATATTGATCAACTATTTGATCACCCTCAACATCCTCATGTTGAGTGCTATTGTCAACCAAACGTGTATCGGTTTGTGGTTCTTGATCCTCCTCAAGGTCCACTGTTCTATTGCTAGTTCCTTCCATAAGGAACTTAGCTTCTAAGAACTCAGCCCTCTTGGCAACAAACTCCTTTTGTTCCAATGGATCATAGAAATAATATCCCATAGAATTTCTAGGATATCCAATGAAGATACACTTAGTGGAACGGCTTTCTAACTTGTTTGAGGTGGGAGTCTTAACATAAGCCTCATAACCCCATACCTTTATATATGATAGTGATGGAACACTTCCATGCCATGTTTTAAAAGGTGTCTTATCTACTTTCTTGGTTGGGGCCATTTTCAAAATACGGGCTGCTGAGAGCAAAGCAAAACCCCAAAATGATAGAGGCAATGAGCTTCTAGCCATCATAGATCGAACCATATCCAATAGAGTTCGATTTCTTCTCTGGGACACACCATTGTGTTGTGGTGTTCTAGGTGGAGATAGTTATGAGACGATACCACAACTTCTAAGATGATCTCTAAAAGCATCACTTAGGTATTCACCTCCTCTATCGGTGCGAAGAATTTTTATTTTCTTGTTGAGTTGATTTTGTACTTCATTCTGAAAGATTTTTAATATTTCAAAAGCTTTATCTTTGTGTCTTAACAAGTACACATAACCATATCGACTATAGTCGTCAGTAAAGGTAATGAAGTATCTTTCATTATACCTAGTCTTTGGTTTAAAAGGACCACATACATCCGAATGTATGATTCGTAATAAATCTTTTGCTCTTTCGGTTTTACCACTAAAAGGTGCCTTAGTCATTTTACCTTGTAAACAAGATTCACATACATCAAATGAATCAAATTCACTTGATTTTAAAAGATCGTTCTTCTGAAGTGTTTGTATGCGCTTCTTGTTTATATGACCAAGACGGCAATGCCAAAGATAGGTATCACTCAAATCCAATTTGAGTTTCTTGGTGGTGGTTTGGTATAGTGTGCTATCATATAATGTGTTTTCACGAACCAATTCATAAATACCATTAATAGGAATAGCTTTAAAATAAAATATGTCATTTAAAGAAACATGAATTTCATTTTCATTAAATGTCATAACATAACCATATTCTCTTAATTGGGAAATTGAAATAATGTTCCTAGTCAAACTAGGAGCATACAAAACATTATTCAAAATTGCTAACAAACCATTTGGAAGCTTTAAGATGTAATCCCCTCGGTCTTCAACTGGAACTTTAGCCCCATTCCCCATGTAGAGTCTAACATCCGCTTTCTTGAAGTCCTTACTTCTTTTGAACCCCTACAATAAGTTGAAAATGTTAGTTCCACATCCGGTATCCAATACCCATGTGTTAGAGGATATTAAATTTAGATCAATATGAATCATGAAAATTGTACCTGAGGTTTGCCCGGCATCCCTCTAAGCTTGCAACTCTTTGAGATGGACTGGTTAATTTCTTGCCCAATGTCCAATATCCCCACACTTAAAGCATGGGTCATTCGAAGCAACCTTTTGCTTCTTCTTCGCTATTTTTGGTGGTGGCGCTCTTACCACTCCCTTTCCCTTTTCCCTAAAGTGCCCTTTACCCTTGGCAACATTTGCCTTGGGTGCGGGGTGAGGCCTCTTCTTGTTCCCACCTTCATTGATGGTGAGAACGGGTAAAACCTTTTTACCCATGCCGCCTCGGCAGTTTTGAGCATAGAGTGAAGATCACATATGTTCTTGTCCCACCCGTTCATGTTATAATTCATGAAAAAGTTGTCAAACCTTTTTGACAAAGAGTTGAGGATCAAATCCGTAGCCAACTTTTTTCGAGACAGGATAATTCAGCCTTTCGATGTGGTCAATGTGGCTTTTCATCTTAAGTACATAAGATGAAATAGATTGGGTGTCATTCATACGACATGCATGGAGTGCTCGAACCATTTCGAAGCGCTCTACCCTTGCTTGTTGTTGGAACGTTTCCTTCAACTGGGTAATCATGTCGTACGCTCCATGATGTTCATACTCCTTTTGGAGATCCGGAGTCATACTTGCCAACATGAGGCGAGACACTTGGACCGAGTCCTCAGTGTATTTCACCCAGTTATTATAGGCCTCCTCATCCTCCTCATTAGGTTGATCGGGAATCGGATCGTCTAAAATATATGATCGTTTCTCTTGCTTGCGAACAATTCTCAAGTTTCGAAACCAATCTATAAGGTTATTATGGTTTAGACGCTCCTTTTGGAGAATGGTCCTTAGTGATAGTGAGTGAGCGGACGAGATATCATTATTTTCATTGTTGTTGGTGGCCATCTACAAAATTTAACAAAGTTCAATTTTAGTATTTTTGATATTATCATATTTTAATAATTAAAGCCCTTTTATGTGTCTTACACATTTTTAAAATTCTAGAATCCAACGTTCCATTTAAATAGTGGTTAGATGACCTTTATCCCATTACTAAAATTAACAAGGTAGTCAACGTTTTGACAATTGCAACCCTTTGCAACTTATAGGGTATGGGATCGACTTAAACATTATGTGTGGTCGACACGTTTATCCCATCAACACCTTTGTAAACCATATTGTAGGTGATCCATTAAACATGGTTTGAAAATCAAGTTACCCTACTTACACACACATGTGAGTTTTCCAACATAAGTGGTTAGGTGACCTTTATCCCACATATATGGTATCCCCACCTCAAATCACAAGTTCCCTCAAAATGGTTAGGTGACCTTTATCCCATTAAGAGTTTCCAAGTGACTCAAGTGTTGTGCAAAAAGGATGGTGTTAAACTTGTTTATAAAATAAATTTAAGTTTTCATAATACTAGTTTAGAAAACTCTATGTACCTTGTATTTGCATGCTTTGAAATACAAGGTACTCTATGGTTCATTTTTTAATAAAACCCCTTTTATTAAAATCATTAATCCTTTTAATAATGTTTTATTAGTCACTTAATGATAAAGAACCATCAATTTTCAGCTTGTTATGTTTGTTAATAAGTTTGTTATGCATATCCAAATATCAAACAAAAAACCATACAACAAACAACCAAACAAGCATAATCATACAAACATAAGTGCATAACCATAGCCACTAAGTTGACTACACTTGTTCGCCATCACAAGTGTTGTCATTAGGTCTTTCCTAACGGTTAACAATGACACATCATATGTGTCCATGAACTCCCACTTGAATCCACATCCAAATGCTTCAAGCGTCCATGTCTTTTGTGTCCTTCTTTGGGTCTTCATCTTGTGCATCTTCTTTTACAAAATTATATCCTAATACAAGTTTTCTATAATAAGAAACGCACCTAATCTATTTATTACATAACCAATGAATAAATAAATTACAACCCAAAATACAAACACAAATATTACAACCCTTTCAAGAACAAAACCAACAAGACAAAATCACAATCAACCAAATCAAAAACACATAAGGTCAAGACTATGTTATGCACCAAAATATGTATCATATACAACATCCAAGAACAACCATGAACCCCTTTCTTCAACCTTAAAGTTTTGGCCAATATGAACCAAAACTTTAGGGTTTTGTCCAAACAATATAATCCACCATTTGATGTTAATCTTTCAAGGTTTATACTTAAGCATGTAAGATAAAACCTTGAAACATAAGGGATTCATTCATCCATAACAAAACAGCCCCTACTGGGTTTAAAAAGTCCATGAAAACTAACTTTTCAAGAACTTTTGAAGCAAGTATTCCACATAACCGGCTCTGATACCATTGTAAGGTTTCGTAACATGTTTATCAAAGCTAGTTTAACCATTTAAACTACAAAAACGCAGCGGATATAAGGGTTTAAAAGAGGGTTAAGAATCTGAAAATTTGAACCATTTTAAACCAAAACAAAACCCAAGAACACAGGATCATATGTATGTGAAATAAAATGCTATCAAAACGAAAAGAACAACCATAGGGTGTTCTTGAAACTACCTTTCAAGAACAAGATGATGATGTATGGATGAGAAGAAGATGATGATGCTTCTTGAATGTATAGCCTTCAAAAGAGAAGTCCTCAAGCTTGTATACCCACAAGCCTTAGTGTTGGATCATAAGAGGCTGTTGCAACCAAAACCATATCACTTAGAAGATTTTGAGTACTACATACAAAGGACTTCCGAAGCCAAGTGTGGGACTTCCGAAGGAAGAAAGAGTTCTTCCGAAGCCTAAGTGTAAAATACACTTCCGAAGGAGAACTCCAACTTCCGAAGGTAAAGAAGCTACTTCCGAAGGTTCAAGACTTGAAGACAAAGATCTGAAGTCAACTTCCGAAGAATAAAGAAGTCCTTAAAGCCTCGGAAGCATAGAAGCATCTTCCGAAGTATAAGTGGCTTCGGAAGAACTTGTTCTTCCGAAGCCAGTTAACCTTCGGAAGACACTTCTATTATCCAGTAGACATAAGTATGGTCTGTCTGACAGTCCGCTGCAAATCTCTGAGATACTGCATGGCGTTCTCTCAAAAGCCATGTAGTTGACCATACTTTAATCTACTGTTTACCTCTTTATGTTAAGTACAGTTGCCATCTTTAGTTGGTGACAAAAGGTAAGTCATGGACATGTCATGACTACCATATCTTAGATAATACTTTATCTAAGATACCTTAACTATAGCATTGTAGTATATGCTTTAGTCTTAGGTTTCCAGCTGGTATCAAGTATAACCGGCTGTAGGATCTAGTATATATAGTTTCTCATTGTAACTCATGTTGTATGCTTGTAAGTGTCTTGTAATCTTGAGTTGAGAAGTAATATATACAAGTACCTTGAAAATATTTCTGCTTGTTGCTTTGATTACTTATTATATTATTATCAACTCTTGTCAAAGACATTGCTTCATCTTGTTTGAGTGATTATTATAAGTGAGTTTGAGAGAAATACAAGTGTTAAGTGACAAAACCCGATCCTGCAATTGGTATCAGAGCTTTTTAGGCTCTTGATTGTGAGATCTTACCATCCTAATCAACCAAGTTTTTCACTCCTCCTTATACCTCACTCAAAAATGGCCCTCATCAAATCTGAAGTTGAAATGGGAACGATGACCAAAGCTCCCATCATCGATCCTGAAAACTTCAGGTCTTTGAGCAGAAGAATGGAAGGCTTCATCAGATACCAGGATAGCAAGATGTGGCAGTCCATCGTGAATGGCCCGTACAAGCCAAAAGTTGCTGGTGGAAACGGTGCCATGATCGAGAAGGCTGTTGAAGACTACTCCGATGAAGATAGGAAGAAGCTCGACATTGACAGCAATGCTATGACTGTTCTCATGACTGCAATCCCAAACTCCATCATGGTGGGGTTTGAGCATTGCAAGTCAGCCAAAGAACTCTTTGATGCACTTGCTCAAATGTACTCGAGCTCTAATGATTCAAAGAAGGACTCACTGAAGCAGCAGTTCGAGAACTTCACCTATGTTGCTGGGGAAACTTTTAGCCAGCAATACTTCAGGTATATGGATCTTATCTCCTCCCTCCAATCTGTGGGAATCACTCAAGAACTTAGAGACCTTACCAGAAAGTTCATGAGTGCTCTACCCAATGAGTGGACTTTCTACTGTGTCTCCATTAAGAGAACAGAGAATTTAAACACTCTCACCATGACCGAACTCTATGGGATCCTTGATGGATACCGTTTGGAAATGGAAAGCAAGAAGGGTCACCAAGCAAGCAGACCCTTGAGCCTTCCTGCTAGCAACGCTTTAATGGTTGCTGAAGGCTCAGGTATCTCTCAGTCTCAGCAGTACCTGTCATACACCCAGCAGCCATCTTGTTCATCTGGGCCTTATATCACATTCCCTGAGACTCCAAGGTCTCATCAAGCTCAGCAAAGCTCCTTTCAGGAGGGCTGTGCGTTTGTCTCAGGGAGTGGACACTCCAATGACCATCAGTTTTGCTTTGATGATCTTGAGTGCTTTAGTCCAGATGACATAGAGTATGTGGACATTGTCCAGCAAATGGCTCTCCTTACCTACAGAGCGAAGAAGTTCTTTAAGAGAACTGGAAGGCAATTCCCTCAAAACCCAATCACTAGCAAGTTTGGGTTTGACAAGAGCAAGGCTAAGTGTTACAACTATAACCAGCTTGGCCACTTTGCAAGGGAATGCAAGGCTCCCAAGTCCAACCCGAGAACCTCACAGGCCTCCACACATCCCTCTACACCAAAGCCCAATGGGAAGTCAACTGAAACTGCAGCTATGGCTCAAGAAGTTGACTGGAGCTTTATGGTTCAAGATGTGACTCCTGCTCAAGCACTCATGGCAGGAACAGATGAAAATAAGGTATATGAACATCTCTGTACCCCTGCTTGTATTGCTAAGGTTAAGTTGTACCAGGACTACAATATGGAAATTAAATCCGATATTGAGTCTTTAAATGTGCTAAAATCTGACTTTAAAAGAGCTGAATCTGACTACCAAAAGAAAATTGAGGAGTTAGAGAAAACTGTATCTCTTTTAAAACATGAACACACCAACTACAAGACTCAAATCAAGGATTTAATATCCAAATTGACTGAGGCTCAAGCCCAGCTTGTCACAGCTGAGGCTCAAGCCAGGAAGTATGCCATTGCTGAGCAAAACTTCCAAGCCATACTTGCATCATCCTCTCACTCCAAACTTTGTTATCAAAACAAAAGTGGGTTGGGAACCAATGAAATTGCTCCACCACACTCTTATGAGTCTGTAAGACAACCAAGATGTGGTACTGAAGAGCAAGAGGTTCCATCTGTTGACCCACCTTGTAAAGAGTCAAAGAGTGATGCAACTGTGGAGACCATGACCATCACAGGGAAGGAACAGGTAATTGAACCCTCCCAGACCAATGATGATCAATCCCTGACCACCAAAGCAAGAAGAAGCAGGGCTAAAGCAGCCAGAAAAACTGCCAAGAAGGTGGCTGAAGCCAAGCTGAAGATAGACCCAAAGCAAAAGGGTGTATTCATATCAGCAGGATTCCAGGTGGTTGGACCTTCTGATTCAGGAAATGAGTATAATACCAGTACTCCTGTCCTACCAAAGGATCAGAAGTTAAAGGGAAAGGTTGCTGATGAGGAGAAAAAGAACAAGAAACAGCAACCCTCCAATTCCCAGAAAATTAACATTGCATGCATAATGTGTGGTTTGCAAAATCACATGGCTAAAGATTGTTATTACAATCCTGCTAGCACACATTATGCAAATAATGTTAAAAGAGAAGGAGTCAGGGAAGGTTTCACATTTGGACCATATTAGATGGTTCAAGTGTTGAAAAAGGGAAAGCTTGTTTCCGAAGCAAGGCTTGTCTCGGAAGAAAACTCTTCTTCCGAGAGGAAAAAGGCTTCGGAAGTGAAAGCTGCAAAGACTCACAAAAGAGTCCCCTTGAAACCATCCCAGAAGAAGACTGCTTCGGAAGAAAAGGTGGTGAAGGTTTCTTCCGAAAAGAAAGAAGCTTCGGAAGAATGCCAAGCTACAAAAGCTTCATCAAGCTCATCTCTATGATCAACCAAGGGATGGAATGGAAGATCAAGGAAGATGCTGTAGCCCAAACCTCTTCTTCAAAGACATCCATTGAACCCCCCATGCATAAATTTTTGTTCAATCATGTCACTTTCATTGGAAGAACCCAAGACCAAAAAGGCTTGGGTTTCCAATCAAAACTAATTATCTCACCTTATGTGCAGGGACATCCATATGACAAGAATAACAACATTTGGATAGTAGATAGTGGATGCTCCAGGCACATGACAGGGAACAGATCTCTCCTTCAACAATTTCAACATTATGATGGAGGTCCTGTCCAGTTTGGAGGTGAGGCCGGAGGATATATTTCTGGCAGAGGAAGTATATCCAACGGAAAATTAAAAGTTGACAAAGTTAACTTTGTCAAACAGCTTGAACACAACCTGTTAAGTGTTTCTCAGTTTTGTGATCAAAAGCATCAAATGCTTTTCACAGAACATGAGTGCATCATCCTCAACCTGGGATGACAATTCCTCAGGAATTGGTGCTTCTTAGATCTCCCAGGAGAGGGGATATGTACAAGCTTGATATGAACAATGCTTCCCCAATGGGAGAAGTATCATGCTTTCTTTCCAAAGCTGATAGTGATGAGTCAACACTGTGGCATAAACGAATGTGTCATGTCAATTTTAAGACAATGAATAAATTGGCTAAAAATAACTTGGTACATGGTTTGCCTAAAAAGGAATTTTTTCTGCAAAGATAACTGTGTTGCTTGCCTGAAAGGGAAACAACACAGGTCTTCTCATAAATCCAAAGTTGTTAACTCTATCACTACTCCATATACACTTATTGCACATGGATCTATTTGGTCCCACAAGTATAATGAGCATTGGAAGGAAATCATATTGCCTTGTGATAGTTGATGATTTTACTAGATTTACATGGGTATTCTTTTTAAGAACTAAAGATGAAACTGCTGAAACTTTAAAATCTTTTATTCTTAAAATAGAAAATCAAGTTGATCACAAGGTTAAAATAATTAGAAGTGATCAAGGGACTGAGTTTAAGAACTTTGTTCTTGACTCATTCTGTAACTCAAAAGGGATTGCCAGACAATACAGTGCTCCTAGAACTCCTCAACAAAATGGTGTTGCTGAGAGGAGAAATAGGACACTTATTGAGGCTGCTCGGACTATGTTAGCTGATTCAAAGCTGCCTCTAACATTCTGGGCAGAGGCAGTCAGCACTGCATGCTATGTGCAGAACAGAGTTCTTGTAGTAAAGCCACATGGAAAGACCCCCTTATGAGCTATGGAACAAGAGGCCACCGTTCATTGGCTTTCTAAGGTCCTTTGGCAGCAGGTGTACCATACTTAACACAAAGACAATTTAGCAAAATTTGCTGAAAAGTCAGATGATGCCATCTTTGTTGGATATTCCTCCCATTCTAAAGCTTACAGGGTTTATAACATTAAAAACAACAATTTGAGGAATCCTCCAACATTGTAGTTAATGACACACTCCTTGTGTTAGGGGAAATGGACCTGATCATATTTTTGATTTAGAATTGTTTCCAAACTATTCTAAACCATCTTGTGAGAATGTTTCAGCTGGAACAGGTGCTCAAGGCAATTCTGATGAAGATCAACTATTTGAGCTTCCCAGACCTGCTCCAAGTTCTCCAAGAACAACAAATCAAGTTCCTACTATTGAAAGATCTGACAGTATAACCATTTCAAGAAATAGTGGAACTTCAACAAGGGACTCACCTGATGATCTTCAAGTCTCCTCAGGTGATCCTACACAACACCAAGCTGATGGAAGCAGCATTTTGAAGGAACAGGCAACTGTTAATGATGCTTCACAGCAAAGAAATGATGATGTTTCTCTTTCATTCAATCAGTCCTCATTGAATGAGATTGAAACAACAGCTGGACCAAGTATTCAAGCTCCAGAGCAAAATATGTCCAACTTGGACCTATCTTTGCAGCTGGAGGTATTCCAAGACTTAGAATTCACAATACTCATCCAGCTGAAAACATCATAGGGGAAGTCTCTGAGGGTGTGAGAACAAGGGGACAAACTCACAATGGGAATGTCTGCCTGTACTCATGCTTCTTATCCCAAATGGAACCCAAGAAGGTGGAAGATGCCTTAAAGGATAGTAGCTGGGTTGAATCAATGCAAGAGGAGCTGCTTCAATTCAAAAGACAGAAGGTTTGGAACCTATGTCCGCTACCATCTGGTCAAGTACCTATAGGCACCAAGTGGGTTTTCAGAAACAAAAGAGATGACAGAGGCTTGATTATCAAGAACAAGGCAAGACTGGTGGTTCAAGGATACACTCAAGAGGAAGGAATTGATTATACTGATGTCTTTGCACCTGTTGCAAGACTTGAGGCAGTTAGGATCTTCCTTGCTTATGCTGCATCCAAGAATTTCACTGTCTACCAGCTTGATGTCAAGTGTGCCTTTCTATATGGGGATATAGATAGGGAAGTCTATGTATGCCAGCCTCCAGGATTTGAAGACCCACAGCATCCAAACTATGTGTGCAAATTGGATAAAGCTCTATATGGGCTGCACCAAGCACCTAGGCTGTGGTATGAGACATTGTCTCAATTTCTTCTGAAGAATGGCTATACTAGAGGAACCATTGACAAGACTCTCTTTATCAGAAAGTCTGGGAAAGACATTTTGCTAGTTCAAGTCTATGTCGATGACATCATATTTGGTTCTTCAAATGACCAAATGTGCAAAGACTTTGAGAGCATTATGAAGAAGAAGTTCGAAATGAGTTCTATGGGAAAATGGACTTTTTCCTTGGAATTCAGGTAAAGCAACTGAAGGAAGGGTTTTTCATCAATCAATCTAAGTATGTCAATGATATCTTAGAGAGATTTGATATGAAGGATTGTAAAGCAGCAAAGACACCCATACCCAGAAACCATGATTTATGCCCTGACTCTGAGGGGGAGGATACTGATCAACATCAGTATAGAGCAATCATTGGTTCTCTGATGTATCTCACAGCAAGTAGACCTGATATCATGTTTGCAACCTGCATTTGTGCAAGATATCAGGCTGCTCCAAAGGTGTCTCACCTAATTGCTGTCAAGAGAATCCTCAGATACCTCAAAGGAGCACCTAAATTAGGTCTCTGGTATCCAAGAAATAGTGATTTTAATCTCTATGGTACTCTGACAGTGATTATGGTGGCTGCAACATCAACAAGAAATCAACATCAGGTGGATGTCAATTTCTTGGTGGAAGGATCATCTCATGGCAATGCAAAAAGCAATCCTGTGTCTCTACATCAACTGCTGAAGCTGAATACATTGCTGCTGCAAGTTGCTGTGCTCAGCTGCTGTGGATTCAAAACCAGATGATTGACTATGGATTCAACTTCATGAGCACTCCTATCCACATTGACAACAACAGTGCTATATCCATCACTGAAAATCCAGTAAAGCACTCAAAGACAAAGCACATTGACATCAGGTATCATTTCATTAGAGATATTCATGAGAAAAATCTTATCAAACTAATCAAAGTTGATTCAAATGAACAATATGCTGATTTGTTCACCAAAGCATTTGATGAACAAAGATTTAAGTATCTTATTACAGCTATTGGGATGATAAACATTGACTAGTTAATCTCAATTGAAAACCTTTTCAATATGTAAAGTCTTATGTCAATACAATCTAAGCCCTGTTACAAAAGATCCTTTCTTATTTAACTAAGTATAAGTTCTTCCGAAGAGAAACTTGCCTTCGGAAGATATCTAGTATAACTTCCGAAGCAAATTTCTCATAGGATAATTTTCTTCTCGGAAGTGTACTAAGTCTCGGAAGAAGCGATTGAGGTAATCTCAGATCTACTTCCGAAGCACTTAATACTCTCCACTTGAAAGCAACATGTATCTTCGGAAGCAATTTATTTACCTTCGGAAGTACATTTGCCTTCGGAAGAACTTTACCTTCGGAAATACCTTATACTCGGAAAAAGGATTTTACTGTGTAACGGAAATCTTTTGGGCCCCACTCTAAAAAGTAAAGATTTTGTTAATGATGTCGGATTATTTAAATGGCTTAACCTTACCGCCCCTGTCACATCATCCTCTGAACCCTCACATCATCTTATCCAAACCACCCTTTAAACCGCCATTTCACCCATTTAAATACTTCCGGTTAATCACTTACACTCTTTTTACCAATTCACTGCCCTAAAAGCTTTCTTCTTCTCCAATTTACCTCTCTCAAGAACTTTTCCTCTGCTATCTTTCTCAATGGCTCTAAACCCTCAGCACAACCAGTCGCACTCCTTGACTCTTCAAGGGATGCTGACTTCTCTGATATTATCTCTTTCTTAGCCAATCTTCATACTACACAGCACTGACTGTAAACCCTACCATTTACACCAACCAAATGTCCGAATTCTGGGCAAATAGTCGGGTTGAAACCCTAAATGGGGTTCGTGCTATCAGGTCAAGTGTTTGTGGCCAAGAGTTGGTCATTACTGAACAAATCATCAGGGAGCATCTTGAGCTCCATGATGAAGGCGCACCGACGGAATTCCCCAAGTCTGAGTTAGATAACTCTTATCTCCAAATGGGATACGGTGGAGATGTAAGCAGGTCTACAGTCTACAAATTCAACTTCTCCTACAAGTGGAAGTTCCTGCTACATGTGGTTCTTCACTGCTTATCTAACAAATCCGGGGGATGGGATCAAATTCCCTATGAACTCGGGTGCCTAGTTCATGGGTTGGTACAAGGCCTGCGCTTCAACTACTCCAGGTTTGTGCTGACTAACCTCATGGGAAATCTGCAAAGGGACACATTCTTTATGTATCCCAGATTTCTACAGCACATAATCAACTGCGAGCTAGATCAGAGTAAGCTTGTCTGTGCAGCTGCTCTGTCTGCTCCTCAAATGAGGCCGACCATCTTCAAAGTTTTGAAGAGAGTATCTACCAACTACACTGGAAGGGATACCGCACTACTTCCAGGTATGATTGAGCCAATGGCTCCTGGTGACATCCCTGTTATCCCCACAGGTGATGAACCCACACCAGCAACTACCCTCACCATTCCAAATCTACCTTCTCCTCCAATAAAAGTCACCTATCAGAGACGTACCAAACGAACCCTTGTTCAATCTACTCTGATTGAACAAGCCCCTCCTCTTCAAACCAAAAAGGCTAGAGTGGAACAAGGGGCTCCCACTCAGCCAGAGGTCCCCCAATCCTTCACTATTGACCTCAATATGGGTCTTGAGTCTCCTCAGTCTCAGACCCATGAGCCCATAACCCCAGCTGATAGCCCTCAGGGTGAGTCTCTATACTCCCCTGAGCAGCCACCAAGGGACAGCTCAATGCCTTTTGACATTGATCAAAGTCCCGGGTCCTTAGGTCTTCATTCCTTCTCTTTTACTGACCTATTGACCGGAGCTGGTGAAGAGACTATGTCTCTCCAAGGCAATGAAGTTGATCCACAACACCCCATTAAGGATCAACAGAGCCTAGAGAAACCTCTTGTCTCTAGCCCACACCAGCAAAGCCCTACTGAGGTGAGTCCCACTGATGTGGAGGGGACTCATGTAGATTCAGCTGCCACTACTGAAGGAGCCTCATTGGATCCTCAGGACAGTGGTAACGATAGTCAGACTGAATCTACGGCAACCATGCCCTATGATGCCTCTGAAAGAGACATCATTGTGCAAGGGAAACCAGGGTGCCAAGAAACCACATCTGGTGGTGAGGATGAACATACTAGGTATGTTACCTCATCTCCCCGTGATTCTTCCAAAGAAGATGAGGGAAGAATGCAACTCACAATAAGAGACCTACTTTCTAAAGTCTCAAACCTTGAATCAAAGGTTAAGACTTTAGAGGATAGGTCTGCCACTCAGCAACTTGAGATTGAAAGTCTCAAGGTCAAACTAGCTGAGAAACAGATTGAGAGATCTGTTAGGCATGTACCAGTTCAAGTCTCCTTGACCTCTTCCTCTAGCTCATCTACCTCTCAAGATGATGCTACCAAAAAGGGGGAGAATGTTGAGGAACAAAGCCAAAGACAGGATTCCATCAGTCAAGCTCTCACTTTTTTGAGCTCAAGACAACAAGCTGCCATCTTCCCTGAGCCTCCTCCAGTTGTGTTTCAAGTGGATCAAAGGATGCTTCAGGATCTAAATAGGATCTTCAACAAGTTCCTTTTAGAGTCCCTTATTGATCAACCTAGTCCGGATATGTCTGTGATTTACTTTGGAGCTCAAGAGCTTCAGAGGTTGAATGCACCTCCTACCACTGTTGAGGAAGTTGGTCAACCTAAGGCCCAAGTGGAACCTGAGATTGATTTCGAAGGGGAAACTAGGACTGATGGCCCAGCAACTGAAACAGTTGGGACAGAAGGTGTGTTTTCACAGGCTTCCGAAGCACAATTCGAAGCCTCGGAAGAACCAACTCAAACTTCCGAAGCTGAAATTGCTGCTGCGGAAGGACTGTTCTCTCTTTCCGATGATCTAATAGTCACAGATGCAATTCTGGAACTTGCATCTGAGGTTAATAGGGAGGACTTTCTCAGCCAACCACTAGCCATTACATCTGCATTGACCTCAGCTCCTACCTCCACCATCCAACCTGAATCTTCTACCAAGAACCACCAAAGTCTAGCACTTCCGAAGACATTAAAGGCAAAAGGAAGATGACTTCGGAAGAGCTTCAGGAAGAAGAAAGGCTGGAGAAACTTAAAAGGAAAGGAAGACTGCCAACTGGGAAACTGTTAGCTGCAAGTTCAAAAGCAGCTGTAGCCAACCAAGAGGCAATCAACAATAGAAGAAGGGTGGAGGTAATTGATAGACTTGTCAGTCTAGGGGCTGCCTCGGAAGATGTACTCCTGCTACCATTAGAGGAGCTGATAGAGCTTGAAAAGGCAACCTTGCTGCAAAAACAGCAAAAAGAAGAAGCTGCAAGGTTGGCCTTGGAAGAAGAAAGGCTGAGAAAAGAAAGAGAAGCTGATCTGCAGCTCAGGAGAGAAAGGATCACTTTCCTACTCTCCAGAGGATTCTCTCAAGAGGAGTTGTCTCCACACAACAGTGACACGATCTTGTGGCTCTTTAACAAAGAGCAAGATCAAATGGAGAAGGAGAGAAAGAGAGCTGCAAGGGAGAAGCTGGTAGAAAAGAAGAAGAAGGAAGAAGAGGCTGGATTGTCTGCCGCCAAGAAGATAGGTGACAAAGCTTGGATGAAGAACTATCTTAAAGCTCACGGCTTCTCTGGCAGGCAAGTGGGTCCAATGTCTGAGAAGACTCTCCAACGACATGTCAGTGACATCAAGGCTGACATTCGTGCGGGGAGAATAAAGGAGATGTATAGAAGGGGACAGGGGATGACATTCAAAGCCACCCCTCAGCCAAATATCCAAACCCAACATCAACCTGAACCAATACCCTTTCCCTTCCCAATCAAAACTGAACCTGAACCTTTCACCCCTGAACCTACACCTTCACATCTACCAACTCCCTCACCTCAACCACCTAAACTACCCATCATCCAACCTAAAACCTTACCCAGAACCCAACCTCCTAAACCTACCCAACAACGAATCAAACCATCCCCTCAGCCTTCCAAACATCTCTCAATGGAGGAATTCAAGGCGATCAAAACCAAGCTCATCAACTGCACTACTCTGAGCGACATCTCATGTGAGGAGGATACAGTCAACCTGACTTATGTTGATGGATCCTCAAGTTCCCTCACAAGAGATGAGTTTCTTGATCTGCCAAGAGGAACTTTGGACCAAGCCGCAAGACTCTTTGGCCTCCATTCAGATACATTGAATGAGGAAGAAAAGAAGCTGAGGAGAAGGCTGGTGACTCTGCTGGACACAAAGAAAGGAGATAGGGTACCAAGACAATCTCTTGTACCCAGAAAGAAGATAGTCCAGTGGAGGTTCGAAGACTCTTCTCACAACTTTGTTGTTGAGAGAGAGAATGGTGAGATTAACAGGCTGAATGCCTCATCTCTGCTACACTTAAGCAGATTTGATATTGCTGAGTTAGCAGAGAAACCATTCTCCAACCCCTCAAACTCCGAAGTAGCTGCTCACATCAGAAATCATCTAGGCAGCCTTCACATGGCCGAGCTCACTGCAAGAAGCAAGGTCGAAGAGGAGTCAAAACGGAGAGAGGAGGAGGAAAGGAAAGGATCAGCAACCAAAGGCAAAGCCTTTCTTCAAATGGTTGAAGGTCCTGAACTTGAGTCCATAGTTAGATGGGAGTATGACTACAACT
The DNA here is from genome assembly GCA_025215565.1 of Flaveria ramosissima. Taxonomy (NCBI): domain Eukaryota; kingdom Viridiplantae; phylum Streptophyta; class Magnoliopsida; order Asterales; family Asteraceae; genus Flaveria; species Flaveria ramosissima. Next base: position 70,826,898 of record CM046035.1, read on the forward strand.
CCCGTCAACTAACTCTCTTCAGGGGGTCACAACAAAGGGTGCATGTCATTCAAAGTGATAGACTGGATCTCCTATCCACGAATGACTTGTACAAGCTTCTCAGCACTACTTCCGGGAAGAACAGAGAGACAGACAAATATCTTTTGTCCCTGGTGCTGAAAACTTTGAGAAGTAGAGATAAGTGAAGTTTTGGTAGCATCAGCCTAGGGGGAGTTTGTTGGATCATAAGAGGCTGTTGCAACCAAAACCATATCACTTAGAAGATTTTGAGTACTACATACAAAGGACTTCCGAAGCCAAGTGTGGGACTTCCGAAGGAAGAAAGAGCTCTTCCAAAGTCTAAGTGTAAAATACACTTCCGAAGGAGAACTCCAACTTCCGAAGGTAAAGAAGCTACTTCCGAAGGTTCAAGATTTGAAGACAAAGTTCTGAAGTCAACTTCCGAAGTATAAAGAAGTCCTTAAAGCCTCGGAAGCATAGAAGCACCTTCCGAAGTATAAGTGGCTTTGGAAGAACTTGTTCTTCCGAAGCCAGTTAACCTTCGGAAGACAATTCTATTATCCAGTAGACATAAGTATGGCCTGTCTGACAGTCCGCTGCAAATCTCTGAGATACTGCATGGCGTTTTCTCAAAATCCATGTAGTTGACCATACTTTAATCTACTGTTTACCTTTTTATGTTAAGTACAGTTGCCATCTTTAGTTGGTGACAAAAGGTAAGTCATGGACATGTCATGACTACCATATCTTAGATAATACTTTATCTAAGATACCTTAACTATAGCATTGTAGTATATGCTTTAGTCGTAGGTTTCCAGCTGGTATCAAGTATAACCGGCTGTAGGATCTAGTATATATAGTTTCTCATTGTAACTCATGTTCTATGCTTGTAAGTGTCTTGTAATCTTGAGTTGAGAAGTAATATATACAAGTACCTTGAAAATATTTCTGCTTGTTGCTTTGATTACTTATTATATTATTATCAACTCTTGTGGCATTGCTTCATCTTGTTTGAGTGATATCATAAGTGAGTTTGAAAGAAATACAAGTGTTAAGTGACAAAACCCGATCCTGCAATTTTCTTTGTTATTTTTGAACGATATTATGATGAATTAATTTGTATAGAGGAAAGAAGAGAGAGAAAGAGGATATAATTAATTACTAGTTAACTAATTGGAGAGAGAAATAAGTTAACAAATTACTAATATACCCTTTAATCTAAATTAAACCCATTAAATAATATATTAATTTATATCTTTAACATTATTTAATCATAACCATTGATCAAATCAATCAATGGTTAAAATCAGTTCTTCGAGTTCTCATCTAAAAAGAAGTTCTGAAAAGAACCTAACCCTATATATATATATATATATATATATATATATATATATATATATATATATATATATATATATATATATATATATATATATGTATATATATATATATATATATATATATATATATATATATATATATATATATATATATATATATATATATATATATATATATATATATATATATATATAATTAAAAACTAAAAAAACCACTTTTTCACCCATGATCATTTTGATCTATGGTTGAGATTGATTAATGGTATTTTATTAAATTAATTAAAGATTGTAAGTATTTAATAAGACCTTAAGGGCATAATTGGAAGAACACAAAATAATTAATTTGGTAACCACCACATATAATTAAATTATTCTTAAATTCACTCAAATCTTTTCTCTTTCCTCTCACCTCTCTCATCTCTTCTATTTAAAAAAATTACAAAATCAAATTAAATTAATATTTGGTTTTACTATGAATGATTAGTTTATTTTTTAGTTGACGTATGTTTATATAAGTTCAATATACGTATATTTAAGTCACATTTACGTATATGTGAGATTGTTGCAAGAAAGGCTAGCAACATATGAGTTATAACCGTATCCCTACCAACAATTGTTAAAAAAAATCTATCAAAATAAAAAGATAAGACTTTCTTCATATACATAAAATAAATTATACAATAAAATACAATAAGTACACAATTTACATATGTAACAGCAGTGATACGTATATGTAACAACAGTGGTACGTGCATAACACAACAATGTTACGTGTATGTAACAACAGTGTTACGTGTATGTAACAGCTGTGTTATGTGTATGTAACAGCTATGTTACATATATGTAACAACAATACTAAGTATTCATTTGTTCAGTTTTTTCTTAATGACCTAGCTAAGATTTTTTATCCTATTAGCCGTCGTCTTCATAGCTATCAAACTTACATATACGTACGTCACGAGTGGTTACATATATGTATCTTATCCGGAAATCCATTTTCCATCTAGTTCATCACCATCTTTATTAGGGTTACGTATACGTAAAAGATTTCATCATCATCATCTTCTTCATCCTGATGTTTAGTTCCATCCATATATAACCCTAGCCGCCACCCGCTTTTAAGATACATCTTCATCATCTTCCTCTTGATTATTGGTTTGAATGATTAACAAAGTTTAATCAAACTATTAATGGTGTTGCTGTGGTGTTTAAAGGCGATTGTGGCGTTCGAAGGTGATGTTCAAAGTAGAAGAACCATTAACGGAAGAAATTGGGTGGTGTCGACGATGTTCGAAGGCGGTCGGGAATGGTAGACGACGAGATATAGGCTTGTATGGTGGCGTACGAAGATGGAAAACAGTGGTGGCTGATCGATGTCGAAGTATCAATCAAATAAGATGTTAAATTGTATTTCTATTCACCTTAAACTAGTTAGGGTAAGTAGGATTGTCGAACCTCGTGGAATTAGTGGTCGGTGTATTGTAAATTGATTTATAAGAAACGATTAACTAAATTATCAAATTACTTAAACTATTGCCTCTTAGCTGTAAAAATTGGATTTTGGAATGATTAAAAGAGTAAATAAGAAACAAATTGCAAATGAATAAACTTGATTAAGAAGACAATTATAAGAAAGAGTAATCAACTTCAGGGTTAAGGTTTGGTTTTCAGTAATCGTTTAGTTCAACTTGGTGGAAAATCCTTAACGGGGATTCTATACGTGTAATGATTACGTGATAATGATAATCAAGACTTAACAGGTCTTAATACAGAATACCAATTCAATTAGTAACCAAAACTCTACAATCATACGATTCGCGCAAGATTGTACGACATTCAAATAAAGGTCAACCAACATAATTGTTTAAATAATCAAAACACAAGTCAAACATTATAAAATAACTTAAAGGGTTCTAAAATTCAATCCCAACACAAGTCTAACAAAAACGAGAACCTAATCACACAAAACCCATTACCCGAAGTAGATCACGAAAAGTTTAGCCGCTCATTGTTCTTGAATGATCTTCAGAATCGATGTTGAATTGCATCCCGGATGATCGAATGGTATTAGAACGATGTAGAATGGTGAATCACAGGTCTAGAAACACCTAAAATTCGTCTCAAATCGTCCTAGGTCGAATGGGGGGCAAGTGGTGGGTGAAACCTAACAAAAACGCGATTTTATAGGTGTTTCCCGGAGGCTCTGGCGTAGGCTACGCCAGCCAGCGTAGCCTACGCTGGAGGGTATTCTGCTGTTTTTTGGCTGATGCTGGCGTAGCCTACGGTGGCTGTAGTAGGCTACGGTGGAAACTTTTCTGCTGCATTTTGAATCTTCGTTTCTTGACCCCTCAAACGCCTTGTATCACCATGGAAGCTTCCAACTTGGTTATTTTACCTATAAAATCATTTCAAACTCCTAGTTAACCTATTCAACATGATCAAATGCATAAATACGAGTAATCAGACTTATATTTAACATTTAAACACTTAAAATAGCATTTCAACACACTCACATCAATGGCATGTGATGGTGATGGTGGTATGAGATGGTGGTGATGATATGTTGATGGTGATGATGGTAGTGCTCTAATTAAAATTATGGTGGTAGATTTTTTTAAAGATGATAGAAATATGGAATTCAAAAATTCAATTATGGAGATAATAAATGAATTCTAAAGAATAGATAATTACCAAAATTAAAGGGGTGTCAAATTATCTTACTAGCCTTTTAAATAAAGAATATATAATTACCAAAAATTCAATTATGATAGTTGAAAGTTTTGAAGGAGTCGTTAATTCACCATGATTTACATATATATAATATATATATATATATATATATATATTATATATATATAATATATATATATATATATAGATCTATCTATTATATATATATATAGATATACTCTCTCTATCTCTCTCTCTCTATCTATATCTATATCTATCCTCTCCATCAGATCTATCTCTCTCTCTCTCTATCTCTCTATTCTATCTCTCCTATCTCTATATATATGTCTCTCTTCTCCCTCTTCGTTGTATGTTTATATTCTGTAATCTATATGTCCTCTCTCTCTATATATCTCTATATCTCTCTCTCTCTATCTCTCCCTCTTCGTTGTCTGTTTTCTCTATATGTCTATCTCTGTAATCTCTCCCTATCGCTATCCGTGCGTACCTCTGCGTCTATTCTTCTTCTATTCTCTCCCTTTTTGGTACGCTCATTCCATCACCCTTCACATCCCTCTCTTTCTATCACATGCTTATTAGTTATTTTAGTTCCTAAGTTTTGGTGTTGAGATGCCACTGATAAGTTCTTGAGAGTTTAAGCATTTGTTTTCTGAAGCATATGACCATATAGGGCCATTTTATGTAGAATTCAACCTATTTTTATGCATATATGATATATAACAGCTACCAGCTGTGACAATGATGTTGACTCTGATGGGAAAAAGGTTCAGGATTTTCTTTCTACCCAGGATCAGGCAAGTGGGTTGATGATGTTCTCTTGGTCCTTTTTCCTTTATTATTTTAAATGCCATTTGTAGATATATATGGTAATTGACCACTTCTATGTTGCCAATTAACACTATTAACATAATTTAGTAAAGAAAATTGTATAAATGGTCCCTGTGGTTCGATCAAATTGCACATTTGGTCCTTAGCTCAAACTTTAAAAATTATAAAGTTAGTCCTAATTTTTGTATAGTCATTGTATATTTGATACCTGACATTAAATTCATTTAGTTTTTATATATTTTATAAATTTGGACTAACTTTGTAATTTTTAAAATCTGGGGATCAAATATGCAATTTGATCAAACCACAAGAATTATTTATGCATTTTTTTTAATTTGATACCTTATTTTTCAGAATTATTCAGTGGCTTCTTAGCACCTCCGTAGATGTGAAGTACATAATCTTACATGAATAGATCATAGATGCATGACTAAATTTCTACACTCAATTTTCAAGAGAAGATTATTACCTAAAAATTGCTATACATTTCCAACAAAATGCAAACGCATCACAAAACCATAATATACCAAAAGCACACCGACTCGAGTTTCAGATTCATGCATACTTGAGTTTCTTAGGCAAAAGAATATCTCATATAGAGTTTCCCATTAATGAAATATACATTACATGCATATGCAGACCAAATGCATATATATGCTTACAATATATTTACTCTGATGAACTTTGTCTGTAGAATTTTATTTTTTATAGAACGATTTTGCCCATCATGCATGGTTTCTATGCAAATTTTGAGTTTGTTTCGGTTTCTAGGTGATGCATAAACCACATTTACCGATAATGCTTAGATGACAAAACATATCAATTTGATGTAGTGTAGTACACGCGTAAAGATGTATTTTCACGAGTCCATACATTAAACATCATCCATAAATGAGGTTTATAGTCACCTAAGAAGTAAAACAACTTAAAATTTGCCTTTGCATCATGGGCAAATTTAATTGCCTACAAGAAAATTTTCTCTAGATTTCATAGATGTCATTTTAACAGATTTAATAATATGAAAAGAAAATTACATGAAAAGATTGAATCTAAGTGTCAGTACCTAATACCCAGAGGAAGCTCAGCGTTCAAATTTCAAAGGCTGTTAATTGTACATTATAATACATGCATTCTGGCAAATTAATAAATTAATCCTCCACTGTTCATCAGGTTGCAACTCAAATTTATAAGATGTTTTTGGTTTAATTACTTACCTTATATTAATATTAAAAAACCTAATTTTGGCTTCTAATTGCTATTGAATTCTCTACACAAAATATTTGAGAAAAGAAGTATTAAAATGGGTAAGTTTAAAGCAAATTGATATCGGAAACACAAGATCGAATATATATAGCTTAACTCCCAATCTTATTGATAACCAAGAAAACTATTCTCAAAAACTTGATTATAAATCACCCCAACATGGATATTTATACTAATGTAAAACATGTTTAAAGAAGAAATCTAATTAGATTAGTACTATCTATTAGCTACAACTTAGCTAACAAACTTTATCACAATAATAATATTATCCGAACAGACTTTCGGATATACTTGGTAATCCACCTAGACTTGTGAATTTACCACACCACCCAAACCTAACTCGTTTGAGGGGGATTAGAACCGATGGCTTCCAACATAAGTTTGACACGTTCATACAAAATCATTCCCATCTAAGACAAATGCAATGTACATATATAGCTAGAGAGAAGAGTAAATTAATGTTTCATTGTTGTAGGCTTTACTTTTGTTCCTCAACCTTGTGTTTTTGCTGAAGAACAATTTTTACATTCCAAGGAGAAAGGAAGTAAAAAAAATTTTCTTAGGAAAACACAAATAGATCCTAGCGTACTGCATAGGGGTCGGTCTTCTTCAAGAAGATCTGCGCTTGGCCGATTTTAGAAAAAAAATGTCCGAGAAAACAAAGAAAGCTCAGTATTCGCTGGAAACTTTGCAATATATATACAAACATAATAAAGTTTATGATATAATTCGCCACATGATCATCATATATGAGTACTTCTTGGAATATCACATGTATTAAACATTGATAAAGAAAACGTTGCTGTTATAAACATTTAAAGTTAAAACAAGAAATCAAAGTTGAATCTACTTGTTTCAAAATCTTTGAGATGTATATGGTAGTAATTGCTAGAGCAGCTATCTTGCTAGCGTTGGCTTTTCAAAAGAAAAAAAGAAAAGAAAAAAAATATTTCTAGAGCAGCTTAGGGATTTGACACATTAATAATAAAAATATGGTACTTGTTTGGGTAGAATATTATAAAACGTGCATCATAGGATTTGAAATGTTCAAGCAAGAAGTTTGCTAAAATAGCTAAAAATGTCCAAGCAAATAATTAAGGGTGCTAATTAAAATACATCAAGCATATATAGCTAGAATAATAACTACTTTGATGCTGCACTTTCTCTTTATCCACAACAACATCCAAAAATGGAAGAATTAAATTCTCAAAAGCTCACATCACAAGTGTTATATGCAAATATGTCGATTTTATGAATGGTTACAAACACGCGAAGACACAATTAATGATTATAATCAGATGGATTAAATATTGACTAATAATATTAACGACAATTATGGACTTACAACCTAACAGTATGCACTGGCCACTGTAGCTGGCTGCTGGTAATCAAGATAATAGTATCTCCTGTATGATTTAACCCTGCTACATATTTATTATTACAGATCAACTAACAGATAAAATGATTAGCAAATTATGTGAATTTGTTTTAAAGTAATGTACCTCTGGAGGATCTAGATCAATGGATCATCATGTACTGCTGTAAATTTATAGCGTACTGTTCTTAAACTGAGAGCTTGAATCATTTGAGTTAACATATTCTTGCTGTGAATCATACAACAAAGAGTATTGCTTCGGTAGCTCTAGTTCGATCAACGATTCACTAATCTGGACTTCATGATTACTCTGTGATTGAAACTGATTCCCACTGCTTGATTCAAGATAGCAGTAATTATAATCACCAAGAACATTCTGCACATCCTTATTGAGCTTTTTAATCCGCAACTTTTCGATTGTTCGTTCTCTAGCTCTAGATCTTGCCTCTGCCCTTAACTGCTTTCTAGCTGAAAGATTCACATGTAATCCAGATTTCTTTTTTCTAGTTTTTTTCATCGTTTTATCACGATTAACACGCTTCTTATTTTTTACCTTTTTATCAAGATAATCTCCTTTTTCCATGAAAACTTCTTCACATTGATCAGAAAGAGTTGAAGATGAAGTGTGCTTCATCTCTTCAACCAAATCTTTTATAGCATTCTTCGATTTCGTAAAGAGCCAATCAAGGGTTTTGCTTGCTGTATCAAACCCTAGCAAATCTTGAAGACCAAAAAACTTCTTTGAAACGTCAATGGACAATCTCACCCTCCGATCTCTAAGACCTCGAGCTGTGAAGATCTTACTATGGCGATCTTTCTTCGAACCCACAACTTTCTTGTTGCAGGGAGTAATATCAGCACCAGAAAGATTCGGGTTACTACTACGATCATCGCAGTTTTGTAACCCAGAATCTTTAACTGGTGGAGGAGGTGAAGCATGATCAAAACAATAATATTCTTTAGAAACAAATGGGTGTTGATTGAAGTAAACACCATCTTTTTCTGGATCAAAAACAATGCCAGAAGGAGGAGGGAGGCCATGGATGAATGAAGGAGAAGGGTTTGAAGAACTGTGCATATTCTGAAACAAATTTGAAGTCGTACAAATAACAATGATCTTCAATTAAACATTCATCCAATTAAAGTAACACCTATAGATCAAAGCACCCTTTTGTTCAAATGAATGCATCTCATTATGCAGTACGCAGCTTCTTCAGAGCCACAAATCTTGATACTTTTGTGCAAAGAATCCTCACAGTTTAACTTAAGCAACACTATTCATCTTTTAGGGCATACCCTTAACCTAGTAACTTCCTGAAAAAGAACGCTTTTTTTTCTTAAAAATGGTTTGAAAAAGAAATTGTAATGGAAGGAAACAGACAAAAACAAACGTCAAATCATGAGGGAGAAACAGGGAAATATAGTAAGAAACCATCACACTTTTTCTCTTTTTCCTGGTCATTGGTCAAAACCAAAGTTTTATGTTATTAAAAAACATCCATCTAGGGTTAGGCTACATGCATTTATCAGTTATCACATTAAATAATCACATGTTACCTTTATTGACAAATTCTTTATGTATGTGTACCACCCAAAAATACGGTGTTAAATTAATTTCGATAAGTTGTATGCCTTGTGAGGTTAAATTGCAAGGGGGATTTGATGTAAAAATATTCCATAACACTACTACAATTAAAAACTGCACTTTCATTGATGGATAGATTCCGTTAGTAAAGCTCATTGACGGATAACACTACTAGAATTTAAAACTGCTCGTGGATAATTTTTGTGTGTTGGGATTCTATCACAAATTGAAGAGGAAGTTCCGGTGAAAAAAAACCCAGTAGCCTCCAAATAAACTACAAAAGTTATTTTCATTTGAAGTTTTGGATCTTTGAGAGGAGATCAGATTAGTACAAAAATATCAAGGATCGATCCTCAACGGTGATATGTTCGTTAATGTTCACGTTTATGTGTTAGTTTTCGTCTTGTTTCATTGGGGATCGGCTTTGATGTGTGCATGTGATAGCAACTGGTTAAGAGTGAGAGTAGGAAGCATCATGGTGGTAGATGTCAAAAATGATAAACAACCTCGGTGGTATTGTTTGACTCGCCATTTGTGACTTCAAGGGCAATAATAGTTAGGTTGTGGTTAGTCAGCATAATTGGTGACAGGTAATGATGGTCACTCACAATTCAAAATTGGTGATCAATGGGGATGAGCCGATCACCAACAACGATGGTACTAGCACCCAACACGACCAATCGATCGGCAATGATTGGTGATGGCCACGACAAACGATAGTAAAAGAAAGCGACAGTGTATGGTTGTGATGAGGCAAGTAGCAACGACGTCGGGCATGAAAGGCTGTTGCAATGGTGGTTGATTCGTGTTATGTATACATAATTTTTTATATGAAATTACACAGTTTGTTTTGATAAATGGAATGATTATTGATCGGGTAGTGAAAGTTCAATGTTTAACAACTTTATTTTCATGGTTTACATGTAAATTTATGAGAAATAGAGTTACTTTTGGGATTATTTTGTGTTGTTGAAGGTTAAATATGAAGAATACAAAGAAATTGGAAGAAACAGGACGAGAATTGGAGCTCAAGAAGTAAAGATATGATAAACCGAAGTTGCACGACAACGGTATCTTAAAACGGGCATAACTTGAGCTAGGAAAAGAGTTACGGGACCCACGACCTATCAACGGAAAGGTCTCGAAAAGTTACACATGAAAATCAACTTTGTGCAAGGGTGGCTCCACCGACGCCATTGGCGTCAGTAAACCCAAAACTTTTTGACTGACGCCTCTTTTGACGCCTAGCCTGACGTTGGTGTCCGATTTTTGTTAAGATTTGACCTAATTTGAAGGGTTTTAAAGGGGAATAAACCTAGGACGAATATTACATCTTTACACATCAATCTTGGACGAAAATTAACCATATTTCATCATTCCAAAGGTCTTCCAACATCAAATTCATTCGGATTCACATGATCAATTACAATTTTGTTGAAGAATCGATGATGATGCAAGGCTAAATCAATTGTGATTCACTTCGGGGGACGGGTTTGTGCAAGTTTCTATTTTTCTTAGTTTGTAACCTAGATTTGGGATTGGATCTTGAACCTTTTAAGTTCTTTTAGATTCAATTTAAGATTTGATTATTTAAACGGTTTGATTATGCTTAAACCTAATTTTGATATTCTATGACTTTGGTTGTCTTTAATCATTGTGTGATTGATTATTAGAATGAGGGTTTCATTATTCAAATTGGTAATTATGTGAATACGTTCGTTTAAGCTTTGATCCATGATTATCACTTAGATCTTATCATTTGTAAGTCACCATTAATGACTTATCACTAGGCTTCATTAAAGAAAAAATTCTAAATTTGCCAAACCTGAATCCTGAAGTGGGTTGTTTTTTCTCCAAGATTGTTAAAAACCTAAACTTTTATTTCATTTATTTAAGTATTTCTCAAATAGATCCATAAATCAATTTACTTTTAAATGTTTAGTTCTTTTAGTTTAATTATTACTAGCATTTTCCTGTGATTCCCTGTGGATTCGACACCCTGCTTACCCTTTACTATTAAGGGTGATTAGGTACTCTTTAATTTATAACTTTGACCGACCACACGACATCGATCAATTATCACCTTTAGATTAATAAAACATACAATAAACTAGTGCACCTATACATAGTAGTATAGTGTTTTAGGCAAGAATCAAATATCAATATTGGAAAACAATAGCTCCCACTATTAAACTGTTATTATTATCTAACCGATCAATTAAGTTCAGATTTATGAATATTAAAATTAACTAAAACAATTAGCAATCTAAACTAACAAAACATCGAACAAAGATGAAGATACAAATTAAATAAAAGATACCACTTAGACTTTGCTTCACTTAGTTTAATAATAACAACTAGCGCAAACTCAAGATGAGATAATTTTTATATATAATACATGAAAGTAGCGTAAACTCCCATCAATAAGAGTATCTAAACATATAACTTTTTGAAAAGCTAAAATGTTAAATATATATAAACCACCTAAAGTTATAGCCATTAAATGACACAATTATGTCAATGTGAAAGATGAACAAGCTAATGTTAAGGCTATCTAGTTCCATAAATCTTTGGATGGTTAACAACATAAAAACATAACAACAACCTTAACTTGCTTAGAATAAACAAAACTATAATTACCATTCAATTGATGAACATTATACCACAATTATAATATCAATTAAAAATCAATGAAAAGAGAGATTCATGAT